>JASANG010002961.1:0-65186 GCA_030248215.1 Enoplolaimus lenunculus
ACCCTCAGACAAATTTAGAAAAATAAGTTATAACAATTATGCCAATTTTTCTTACAGTTTCGAATGAGAAAAATTTTCAGTACAGAAAATACCGAAAAATTCCGGTGAAAAATACCAGATAAATTACTTACCGGATCCGGATAGAGAAAAGCACCGGATTTCCCTACCAACACCGGAGTTCCGGTTGCGCACTGATATCAATGCAGGTCTCTGCAAAAAAACCTGAAATAAGTTGCGTTTTAGCGACCGAGCAGTATATAATATATTTCCATGTATTATCAATAGTTATAAATATTTAAAACACAAGTTTAATTAAAACTCCTTAAAATAGCATGCAATTATAAATTCCCTTTACCACGTTTACCTCTCAATCATTTTCTTCAGCATAAACCATCAAAAAACATCAAATTTGAACGAAAGACATTACTAAAAAACGTTAAATGTTTGCATAAAATCATAGCAGTTTTCCTAATATACAGGCATGAGCTAGATTTGCTAAACAATACGAGCTAAATTTTATTACTCCTTAACACCCAACCGACAACTTGCCAAAGTTTGTACATAAAAGCAGGGTGCAACCGGAATTCCGCTTCCGGTTCCGGCATTTTTTCACCTTCCGGTTCCGGTAAATTTTTACCGGATTTAAAAATTCCGGTATTATAATTTGGCCGTTTTCTTAACTTTGCTAATTTTTAAGAATCTCTCTTGAAAGCCACTTGTACTCCGAATATAAGCCATTGATGGTGGATTTCACTTCAGTCGATGATGAAAATCTAAAATACAACAAATAAAATGAATACCTATGTTCGACTAAGGTTATTTCACAAATAATAGAGCAAAAAATAAGATTAAAATGAAATTTTTGGTGAAATGCATTTTTCACTTTCCGGTTCCGGTTCCGGTAAAATTTTCAAATTCCGGTTCCGGTTCCGGTAAATTGTAATTCCGGTTGCACCCTGCATAAAAGCTATTGGAACTTATATACACTTTTCCCCCACATTTAAAGTTACAGCTTTGGTTTAAGAAAGGACTTAGGCTTCGTTTAAGGTGCGCGGGCAAACCTTTCCCTAAACCACATTCTTAGCCTAACCCTGTGGAGAATCAAGTGTTCAAGAGCCAAGCTATTTTCAAAAAAGTCATAAGCGAATTAAAAAAACACGATGATATACACGAACTAAAGACGGAATAATTTTGATTTACAGTACAAAAAAGCTTTCAAAGCCGTACGTTCTTTGGAATGATTTGATTTTATTATTCAATTGACGCAGTCAACTGATCCGGCTCATGCCTAAAATAATAAACATACACTAATGTTCAAAGCAAAGTATAGACGCTTGCACACATTTGGGTTTTTTAAATGTTGTAATGAGTTAAATACAATAAACCGCACAAAAATATGCTTATTCTAGTGCTCTTCCGATCTACGAAATTTATTGTAAATTCTGTATGTTAAATATCAGAGTGGCCAATCCTGCGGCAACACCGCGTTCAGGGCGAATCCCAGCACAAGCATCACCAAATTAGTAACACGTGGTCTTTCCAAGGGCGCAGGAGCTGATCCAAACACAGGATTTCGGGGGTCACATACGCGAAGCGCAATATATAACGGTAGACGAAAACTCGCAGAGCGAGCAAACGAAAAGCGATATATATATTTATATATATATAAATATATATAAGCTGGTCTGCGGCTATCAACCACTTTCTATCTGTACAAAAATGTTTTGTATCAACAAAACATAACAGTTTAAATCGTTATACGCTGGCTTTCACCTGCTAGAAGCAGTCGTAGTGGGACTACATTTATTGAGCGTATCTCGAACACACGTAAGCCATTAAGGTAATATGCAAACTAGTTGTTAGCTAACTAATCATTTATCGGTTTTGGAGGTTTGTAAGCAATTTCCTCAGATTCATCGCACCCAAATACTCTTCAGCCACCCTAATAATTTTTGGAATAATTTAAAAAGTCCTAATTTTGTCTTGTCAATTAAGCTAATATGCAAATTAGCTATTAGCTAACTATTCAATTATCGGTTTTGGATGTTTGTAAACTATTTATTCAAATTCCTCGTACCTAACAACCCTTCAGTGCTGAAATTAGATTGCTTTTAACTTTAATAATTAGTGAAAAATTGTAAACTAATGCTAAAATTAGATTGCTTCTAACTGTAATAATTAGTGAAATATTGTGGAAAGTCCTAATTTAGGCTTAATTAATTATGCAAATTAGCCGGTAGCTAATAAACGGCTTAAAATTTTAAAACCCCAATGCGAGGTTAACACCCCAGGATAATTGGCTTTCACACAAAAAAGTTTATCAAAAACATAAAACGCTTCACGAAACTACTAGCTTCGCTCGGAGTTTCGTTTCGCTCAATAATTGCAACCACAATACCTACATATGGCAGACCGGCTTCAATGTTCGCACCACACAACTGAGAAAGTTTATGCTAAGTATCACCCACAATACTGGCTTAGACCTAAGATTGCTGATACTACTGTAGATTATACAGTGATTACTTAAACATCGTAGCTAAGTTGTGACATTGAAAATCAACCAAACAACCGGGTACCAATCAGTCTAAAACGCGTCCAAAAACAATCACTTGCTGATAACAAGTTAGACTGCCACATTAACCTAACAACTTAACGAGATTCGGCTAAGACCACACTAAACCAATCAATCAAAAGACCAGCCAACCAGTTATACATATATACATATATATGTATATATTAGTATACGAGCATAAACTATAGAGCATTAAATAAAACAAAACAAAACACAACACAGTCTACATCCGGTATTTAACATGCACATTTGGCCCAATCAGGGCATACGCGGAATTAAAAAATACCGGACACGAAACAAAATAACACAACGAATCTTTTACTGAATCCACAGAATTCCGGTTTGAATCCGCAGAATTCCGGTTGCACTCTGTATCGAATAGTTTTGTTAGCCAAGCCCCGCCTGCTCATCTTTAATACCTTATATTTGTTTAAAAATAAATTTTTGTCATAAGCTTAGGCTAACAACAACAACAAATGTTTATGGGGCTAATACGTATACTTTGACAAACCTTCACCAACCAAAAAGCTCTGGTGCAATATTAAAAAAATAAAACAAAAATAAATTAAATTAATTGAAAACATAAAATAAACAAAAACGAAAGACAGTCATCAACGGCAGAATCGCCACAAACCGACTCGCTACCCAGCTAAATTAATACACAAATTTATATTACGTAGTAATTTAAGGGCCTGTGATTAACCGATTTCAAAGAGTTGGTTTCTATCCCAAAAACACAACTGGATCAAATATCGAAGAAACTCAAACGTCACAACCCACTTCGACCAACCTTAAAGCCAAGACTGACAAAATAATGAAAGCGGCTTAAACTCTAATACAAAATGCTAAAACACGTTTATGATGTTGAATAGGTTTAGGATAGGCTGATGCGACAAGCGATCTGCGATTTTACAATTAAAATTAAAAAAATCTCCGCGTATCCAGAAAACTTAACTGACTTTCCTGTTTTTTTAAATTCAAATTTAACCAACTAATCCACACTTCTCGTCAAATTATTGATCTTAAAAGGCAAATTTACAACCAAATCATTATTAAAGTTTTCATATTCGGCACTCATTGCAAACTGACGCCAAAAATGCTTCAGCATCCTGAACGCTGAAGCCAAGAAGCTTCAATGTCCAGGACACTGAAGCTTTTTTTTGGCTTCACTGTCCATGACACTACCTCCTCAAAAGTCACCTGGTGTACGCATGGTATTGCGGACGTTGTACAAACCTTTAAAGTGAGACAGGCACAACACACAAAAACCTGTACGTATCAGGGTGCAACCGGAATTCCGGTTCCGGCATTTTTTCACCTTCCGGTTCCGGTTCCGGTAAATTTTTACCGGATTTAAAAATTCCGGTATTATAATTTGGCCGTTTTCTTAACTTTGTTAATTTTTAAGAATGTCTTTTGAAAGCCACTTGTACTCCGAATATAAGCCATTGATGATGGATTTCACTTTAGTCGATGATGAAAATCTAAAATACAACAAATAAAATAAAACCTATGTTCGACTAAGGTTATTTCACAAATAATAGAGCAAAAAATAAGATTAAAATGAAATTTTTGGTGAAATGCATTTTTCACTTTCCGGTTCCGGTTCCGGTAAAATTTTCAAATTCCGGTTCCGGTTCCGGTAAATTGTAATTCCGGTTGCACCCTGGTACGTATATAATATTTGCAGCTAAGTTACATACCCCAGCCGTGCAGTCGTCTATACGATTTTCTTCTGTTACATAGCCTGTTTGCTTTCAACTTGTACACCTTCAGCTAATATCATAACTATCAAAATATGTACTTTATTAGTCACGTGAAACTCAGGTCAACACTATCGTTATTTTAATACTCAAACCCTTCCACCCTGCAAACATGTAAGCGGGTGCTTTTGCAATTCACCCGAAACACCATTTTCCAGAGCCGCAACTACGGCCGGCGGAGAAAGCAACGCCTTCCTACGAAAAGCTTCCCTCAGCCTGAAATTATTACTTCTACAACGTCGACGAAACAATTCGAAACACCGTCAATTTCCGTTGACCCCTCTTTACATGGGCGTACCCACGCGGGCGAGGGGCGTGTCCCCACAAATTTAGCTGGTGCCCCGCATATTGACTCGGTTTAAAAGTAAATCATCTTGAGTTGTAATTGTAGGGGCGCCCCAAAATTATTCAATGCCATCCAAAACAACAAATTTGTTTGCCAACATTAATCTTTTTACGCAATATCTAAAATTGTTTGAAGGTCAAAGTGTACAGTTTATACTTTAAACTATCACAAAACATTATGCACTTTGTAGTCATTCAAACTAAAAATCGAATGGCCTGAGCGTTGTGAGAAAACCAGCAGATTACTGAGTTGACAACCACAAAACACTACGCTCAACCCTCGTAAACACACAACTCAAACATGGCTGTCGTACATTTTCCTCTACGTTTACGCTTAGGCTTAAATTGATAAAACAGCTTAATTAAGCTTAAACCTTTGCCTAAACTTTTAAATGTGTCGAAAGTGTACAAGAGCCGCAAATGTAGGGCACAATACATAACGTTCCCTTCTGATCGCAACTGCTTTTACATCGTTCAGAATCCCAGTC
Source organism: Enoplolaimus lenunculus (assembly GCA_030248215.1). Classification (NCBI taxonomy): domain Eukaryota; kingdom Metazoa; phylum Nematoda; class Enoplea; order Enoplida; family Thoracostomopsidae; genus Enoplolaimus; species Enoplolaimus lenunculus. Next base: position 5,169 of record JASANG010002961.1, read on the forward strand.
TCCTTCAAACAGCTACACTCCGAACCAAATTTCTCAGCCGGGCGCTGCCAAATTATCAAAAACCTTTCTACACATTAGCAAGAACAAATCGGTTAAACTGAGGTGTAATGAAAAAATTAGGCAACTCTCCATTCAGCCGTTTACACAAATAATCACTTATTAACCAGTCGTTTTTAGATCCGTCATACCCAACTGTATTCTCAGCAAATTTACCAATACCCTCCTCCGTCTCTGACCTCAAATGTTCCCTGACTGCTTCTAAAATACGTCCCATATGATTCGCCCCAGGCGGCTTCCAATCAGCAAACCACGGCTTAGTTAATATCAGATCACGATGCACACCTGCACCCCAAAACGTATCTTGCGCGTTCGCTTCAAACAACCGCGTAGGATAAGTAGCGAGCAATTGCTTCGCAAGCATCTCGTTTTGAGTGAATTTACTTAGTGCAATCGCAGTCATTACGTCAAGTTTAGCTGCGTTCCAAACTGTCGCAATATCACTTGGAATGACACGATTCACTCGGTTTCCAATCATTTTTGAGTCTCGAGATTTTTTCACCGTCACCATCTTTCCTAGCGCCCAGTCAATCGTTCGTGTTAACTTAGCACGCCGTGGGTCATCTTCGGGCAGTACGCGCAAGTACGACTGAATTGTGAGTAATTTTGACCATTGATAGGCAACTTCTGAGCTGATAAAAGCAACACCCATAAATCTCAACGGACACCGGTGAAAGTTTGACAGATACGCGTGCTCAGGATATTTGCTCAAAAATGCAATTCGATCGTACCTGTAACAACAGCACGAAAACGACCTCACGTATAAGCTAAAATAGCCCTGTATACTCTACCTGCTACTTCGCTTAAATACAAACTAGCTCAAGAGTCTATTGTGACTCGATCCAAATCCACAGCTGACCTTTGTTCGCCAGTTTGAAAACCTACGTATCAATAACTGCTAATATACCTATGTATGCTACCAAAGGTGCGACCGGATACCGAAAAATACCTAAGCCAGATACTGTAATATCACATCATAGCAGTTGCTGGAGCGTGATATTTAAGTGTATATTTAAATAAAACTGAAACTAATCATGTCAATTTAGTATTATTTTTGGTTCTAATCACTTCCATGATTTCCAACAAAACACTACGAAATATTGTAATTTTGCTTATAAATAATACTTTATTATACAGCTGTGTTTTCCTTTTCGGCAACGAATATCCAGCAATGTAGAATACAACAGCCAGGGCAGGTTGCCGATTGTATTCCGGAGGAAAATACCCGGCCGCACCCTATGCTACACAGGATTAAAATTCCAGACAGCGCAACTGTTTCATCCCGATTGCTCAATAGAAAACAACGTGAATACTGCCAGCGTCATTGTCGCATTTAGCAAAGAAGACATGTTTTATCAGCTTTTGAAAACAAAGCATAACATCAGAAAATAACAAAAAATTAAAAACTAAGCGCTATTTAAATAGAACGACTAGAAGAAGGCATTCATACATACCAGACATTCTACTAACAAATTAGCAGGCATATTAGTCTGTGATTTTGGACAAATAACAGTTTAATATGTTAGGGTGGCGCTATACTTTTGTTGACGTGCTACGCCTATGGTGACGAATGAGGAACGGGTGACCGAACGGCACGGAACGGATGACGGACGGTGCCGAACGGGTAACGGACGGCGCTGAACGGGTAACGGACGGCGCCGAACGGGTGACACACGGTAACGGACGGCGCCGGACGTCAAGTATAGCACAACCCTTATTTTAAACTATTAAGCAATAAATATTCGGCAATATTTCGCGGTTTGGTTTGTAGACATTTCTGGTTTTCCAGTCAAGCTTAGAACTTAGACGGCATGTGAAAATACAAATGAAGACTTTTACATGTCAAAATATTTACTAGAACAGCTGCTGATAGACCTCGTTGGTCGTTCATAATTGTCTATAACAGATATATGCGCCAAAATGAAATGACTTAGACTCAATTTGCTAGTATAGCCAGAAGCCATTAAAACATCAGTATAAGTTAGACAACATCAACTCTACAATAATACCCGCGGGTGTAAAATCCTAAACAATTTCACTAAATCATTATTTTTCGCATTTCGAGAAGTTTGCAAACCCGTATTGGGAGCCTCCAAAAATCTAACCAAGACCAATGGTCACTCTTAGTTACAGCTCGCGCAAAACAAATCGTATCTAGTCACAAATTTGCGCTCCTTTTCAACCGCACGATATAAAACATTACCGCAAATTATCCTGACAAAAATTACTCAGCAGATAACCGGGCATGCTTCAATATAACATACTGAACGATAAATTAATACGCAACAGACAAAAACATTGGAACATAATAATATGCTCTACTCACTCAATATCGCGTTTCTTCACGTGAAATACCCGAATCCCGAAATGAGCACACATTTCTGAAATCTGAAACAAAGAGCTACAGCCAACGTAAATAGTGCCATTGGAAAAAATTTTAATTTCAATACTTTAGGAAATTAAAGCATTATGCAGTCTTTTATATGTACAATATGCATGGAATCGTCTTATTCATCTTCTACATGCTGTTGACAAATTATCATACTTCTCAACGCAATTTTCAAAATTCCCGACGTCTTCTAAGATTCTAAGCTTACAATGTTCGAATAATTTCAAGTAGCCATGATGTCAGAATGAGCGATGTTAAGTTCTATAAACATTTCGAACATAGGATGGGTTTCCTGCATTATCTGCTAAGAAAGCTCCTGTACTCATCGACAAAATTACAAAAAGGGAAGTTTGACACCTAAAATCTTAAAATTAAATAAAACAAACTTACAATACGAGATCCATACACTAAATGTGCCACAGTGACCAAAACAGCGAAACTGCGTACTGTCCATAACTCAACACCGTAAGGGATGTCAGGAAAGCAAACAAATACAGCAGCAGTGACAACGTAAATACCAACCAGTGCATTGAAAGCATCACATCGGGTGTTTGTCATTTGCGATACAATCAGCCGACACTGAAATAAAACGAAAAACACATCTCTGAATAGATATTTTTTGCCAGTATTACCAATGCAATGACTAAGGCGCAGTCAAGGCATAGGTGCAGGAATTAAACATCGCCCCCTTTGTAATTTTTGTCTAGAGTATTTTTGGAACACTAGAAACGAAAGCTTCCAGCCGCATATTACGCATGTATCCTACAACGGCTTAACACATGTGACAAGAGCGCAGTCAGAAGTGAATAGGTAGAACGCCATCACATTGCGATATTGTCCAGGGGTTGTCTGGGCCTTTTTACTTTAGTGCAAACAACGAATCTCTTTAAAAATTGGTATAAAATGTTACCTGCACCCTTTAAGAAATCGTTTCTGCGATAAATCTTGTAATCTTCAACCAAACAAATAGCAAGGTTTCAAACTTATACAGTGTTCGCAAGTAAACTTACCAATTCTATACAAATATTAAACTCACACTTGTATCCAGATAATATTTAACCTCAGATCAACATATTTGTGGTTTGTATGGTGGAAAACATACCACTATTTCGCAATAACAGCTACACATTTAAAATAATAATCACCCTAAAATCAACCACTGATTAGAATTCCAACATACTGTAATGTTCGAAAATATCGTTCCCATCAACCAAATGAAAGCCCGAGGATCCTCATCACAAATATCGGTTGGCGAATACAACGCCCACAAAATTGTGGTCACAAACAAGACGAGAGTTGAATATAACGGCAACATTGCTTCATGCACTGAATGTCTCTTCAATGTGTTTGCTTTATACGAGCTAAAAACCAAAAATACAAAGTTTTCGTATTTTAATAAGAAAACACCATTTTTCTAAACTTTTCTAATTCAGAACTGTAATACCATTCAACACATTCTATAATTCAGTGTAATTACTTATCAAAAACGTATTTACTATTTCCGTTTCGATACGCTTGTTTAGCGAAAAAATTTTGTAATACAATCATTACCTATATTTTACCGATATTTAGTTGTGTCTTGTCCTTTAACAATTTCGACCCAAAAATAATTTGTACACTACTAAAATACCCGAAAACTGCCAAAATTACGAAACATGTCAAGGTTTTGCAGTTAATAATACGTACTTTTAAAAGCTACATCAACAAATTTAACAAAGCACTTACAGATACATGTTATGGAATGACATCGGTAGTTGAACTGCGAAGCACGAGACTAAAATAAACTACAAAAATAGAACAGAAAAAACTGGCCATAGCCATAAATCTTAAAATACCAGATAACATTTATCAAAAATTTCATCAGTATGGAGTTATGAATAACAGCGTAGCGTGCCTGGCAAAATGAATCAGTTTCCTAAATAACAGTACAGAGAAAATAGTATTTTCTTCATTGAGCAATAATTTAGTAAACATCGAACAGAATTACGCTGAACAAAGGAACAGCTGCCAGCTATGTTCCAACTCATAACCAAACTCGCACAAAATAAACTTACCGTAGAATCCAAGCTCTGCAATATTAGCAGGCGCCAGCGAATACAAGAAATCTAGACGAAATTTCCACATTTCGTGACCGCCACCAAAATACGTTATCAAATAGAACAAAAACAAACTCTGAAATTTGCTACATCTTTTACTGAAATATATAAATATATTTCCCTTACTAAGATAGCTAGTGTTGAGCTGGCATATCGGTATCGGTAAAATCAGGGCGTCAGTATCGGACTTTCAATTAACGGCATTGAATACAAGCATCACGATGTGTATTTTATAAATCAAATATATGTATGCAGCACATATCACAGCTAAAACATGCAATACTGAATTATACTCGCCCTTGAAATCTTGAGTTTTTAAGCGCGGTAAGCGGGGGAAGCGCCCACCCCGCTTGATAATATTATTTTTAAACAAGATACAAGACTTCTAACTGTGTAACCGTTTACAAAACAAACTTACATATTGGCTCATATCGTAACCCCATGGTAGAAACAAAACGCCGGTGTTATACTTTTCCCAATGTGACACAATAAAAACGACTTGAACCGACATAACAATTAACACAAGTCGTAGCGCTGACACACTGAAAGAACTCGTCAGAAAGTCGCAATTTCGATAAATATGTTCAAAAGTGAGTATGAAGTTTAGTAAGCATAGGGACCTGGTAAACCTGTGAGATATTTTGTAAAATTTCAGTCAACGATTGGACGAAGATTAAATTATTAACTATAGACGGCTGCATGAGTGTATGCCAGATACGTACGTAGTGTCGCGTAAACATACATCTAATTGTCTACGGCCTGAAGCTCTACAAGAAAATTCAAATCAAAATTGCATGTATGTGCAACATATCGGCTGAAAAATTCTCTTCAGGAAAATTTCGTCAAAAAACTTACCACGACTTTTCTACGAATTGAACTACAAATGTTTTTACTCTGAAACATCTGATGTTATTATACAAAATCACCTCTCATATCACTATTTTTGTAAACACAGTGTACACCGTTTTCGTTTCATATATTAACATTTCTCTTATATATACATACCTATAATCAGATCTACCAAATACCGAGAATAACGTCACCGTGAACGGAACCGTAAGCCACGAATCGATACCATGATCAAAAAGCTCTCCTGTAGGACCGGACATTCCAGTTCGTCGCGCTTGTTTTCCATCAGTACCATCTGAGGTTAAAAAGGAATAGCTACATAAGTGCTGTTCGTAATAATTTTGTCAACGGCACGTATTAACATAATTGATACGTTTTACATAGCCATGGGTTAAATCAAGGCCATCTTGAAAGTGGGCTCTTATTGCAACCCCCTACAATAGCTTTTTTATTACACAAAACGATGAAAGGCCTAGTAACCTGTAACAGAAAATATATTTATCAAATTTAGCACGCAAGCACTTATGTAATGTGTCAAAACAAACTTATGCATTAATTATATACTCAAAGAAGAATTGTATATTATATTTCTATACTACGTATGAGGGATCCATCAAAACTCCTGTTCCGGTGGCACGCTTTAATTCTTTCCCCCGAACAATTAAACTAGTTAAATTCTTCCCAACATGCCGGTTCAATTTTGCCCCAATAAATGTCGTAAGATTTTTAACTGAATTTTTGAATAACACTTATTAGTTAAGAAGTTTCCATTTTGATAACACTAGAAACAAGTGATTTATTCTGCAAACGGTCATGACCAGGGTGACAACAAAATTTCGAATTCGGTAAAATTTTGCAGTTCGGATTCGGTTGTGAACAAGCCAATTCCAAAAGCCGAATCTAACAATGTTCGGCAACATATGTTTTTCATTTTTACAATAAAAATTTTAAATAACTTGCTATATAAAAATCAATATTTTTCGGTTTAGGTCATAAAATTTCAGAACAATGGTAGACTTTCTGGAGTAATACATTTTACTAGATTTGCACGTCGAAAGGCAATATTAAACATTTATTCAGTTGGTATTCTGATATAAATTGTGCAACTGTTTGAAAAGATATCGGTTCGAAGGGGTGGAATTCAACAGAGAATAAAATTCTACCATGACTGGTGTCAGGGAAAACAAACAGGGAAAGAATTATATCCTTAGCGGTGAAAAATTAAACTAGCCTTATTTAGTCTAATTTGCCCAGAGTGGGGAAAAATTAAACGGACACAAGCTATATATACTCGTTCTGGCGTTGAAAAACGCAGGAACTGGACATTTTACGGTTTTATGGCTAATATGAAGAATAAACTTAAAAATAAAAAAATACGTATTAAAAATTCTCAAGCTTCTTTTCACAACTTGTTTTGGTCTGAACCTTCGTCATTTTAAAGTATTCGTACTCATGTTCCAGTTTCTGGGAAATGTAGTTCCTGTTGTAACCTTGATACGTATGCATTGCATACAGTTTTATAATTTGAGAGAAAAAAGTTGTATATCACAAACAGAAAGCCAACAACTTATCAAATACTGTGGACAACAGAAGAAGGAATTTTTTACCTAAAATATGAGCTACTTCAGTCAAAACAGCAAGCGCAAGCCAAGTCCATTGCGGCATTGGCACAAATGTTGGAAAGTCGTCACTTGACGCGTACAGATAGTAGTCATAATAGCACGTTATTGCAAAACCAAGCAATACTAATACGAACCCGGCAAACGTAAGTAAATTGGGAGCCAACCAATTTGGGTATATCTGAAATAAATTTAAAACTGCGCATATACAATCCGAAACCAAGTACATATCTGAAGTTATGCAAAATTAATTTTCACAGCTTATGAACTATAAACTATATTCCAGTTACATATAACTAAGGAGGCAATAACGGTTGGAACGCCACACATAACACGGCGATTCCGCAATTGTTTTTGCTCCTAAAATGACGAGCTGGAACAACTGTCACTTTATCCGACCTATGACTTCTTCTGGTAAACGTCAATTTACCTCCCACACTAAATTAACTCACCTTGACTATTTGATTCCAAAGTGGATGCGATACATAGAGTGCCACTGGGCTACTATCGATAGATGAATACTGAAATGTGTTCAACAAATAATGTAAGATGCATCTAATGAAATACATACGTCAATATTAGATTTAATACAATCACAACAACCAAAGAAAAGTTTCAGTTTTAATTGATGTTATATACTTCGTTACTTACTACCAAAAGACGACAAGCCTTGATTCACTAGCAGAGGACGTATTACGGATTTTCCCGAGCATACCTCCTGGGATTGCTTATGAAGTCCCAGTCAGCAATAAAAACGCAAAATGAAAAATATTATAAACTAAAAAACCTTATAGTTATCAAATCCTTTTATTTGCTCATCAGTTAGGCTATTTAAAAGTATTCGCATCCCGAAGTATTCTACTATAGACCATACGTCGACTAATTAAAGAGCCTGAAAAATTACGCATTCTGTTAACGCCTTAAAATAGAATGAACCGCTAGCATTAGCCCTCTAACTCATGTCAGGGAAATCAATACGTATTTCTATTTTTGGTTCATAAATGCAGTATGGCACATATACAGAAGCCAAAATTAACATAGAAGAACCAAAACGCCATACAGAATGGTCGATAAACCATACCGATTTAACACGCTGGTAACCTAAGATATTTTAAAGAAAAATATTTGTGAAATGAAATTTCAATGAGTAGGGTTCTGCGATACGACACAGCCGGTATCATGCTTGACGAGAGCAAGAGGGCCAAGGTTCGATTATCGAAGAGGCCGTTAACATGGGGCAAAAAATTTCAACAGGGGTATACTTTCAACAAGTTCAAATGCAATTTCTTCTCTCGTTGAGAATATCTTGCCAAATATCTTTCCACTACACTTCAATCCATTATCAATTTACAACAAACAATACAAAAAATATGTTCCCACATCTAGCTAGCATATTATAAACATTCAAACAGATGATATTACAAATCATGCCACACATCTGAAACGCGTATTACACATATCTTAGTTAGTTAACGTTAGGTATTTAACGATAATCGTCCTTGGCCAAAAAGTAGGGTTGGAAAAGTAATAGGATTTAACACCGACGAACTGCTGTAAAGGCAGGTTTTTTAAAATTTGCACAGAGGTAGGGTAAATCCAAATACGCGCATTAATTGCCGTTTGTTGTTTCTGTTCGTAGATTTATAAAGAAATATAAAATCACTGACAGCTGCCAATTTTTCCAAACCATCAGTGATGTGTATTTGTAACGCTGCCATAGTGGTTGAGTTGCAGGGATATATGTAACCATACCTAAAGTTTGCGCGGGCAGCCTTCACAGTTGTATGCCCATGTTTTGGTCTGCAATGGCTTATTTTCTCATTTTTTGCTTGTATAGCATTTTCTGAATATTAGGTTATAATTGAGAGATGAATAACATAGCCAGTGGCTACAACTTGTTATTTATGTTTAAGCTTAAGACTAAGACCAGTGCGGTTGGTATTTGAATAATGGTATGCAATGCGTTTGGAATTTAATTTGGAATTTAATGAACACTGATACCTTTGGCTTGCGGCCCTTGACCGACAACTTAGGTTTTCCTAGCGCGGTAGTTTGCCGTTGCGTCCCATCATGGTCACCACTGTCGGATTTGCAAGGTATTCGGTGTGTGTGTCCGTAGTACAATGCGGCTTGTGGGAATCCTCAACGCTCTGAATAGACGCGGCCGATTGTAACAGTGTACTAAGCAAGAATGACAAGTGTTATGCTGGTAAATATTAACGCAGTGGCTAAACTTATGATACCACGACCGACAGGTTCTCAGTCCAGCGCGCGACCACTGAGCCACGCCGCCTCACAACTGCTGAGTTGTCTATGTTTTGCTGCTGCTGCATATGAAGGCACTGTGCAGTATCAGCATGAGGTTTCATTTTGCCTCCATGCATTCGCATGCCACAGTCGGTATATGTGCACGGTAAATGAATGTAAGTCAAAAAGATGCGCACATATATCGTTTCAAGTATTGTTGGAATGACCGCGTGGTGTAGAGGTTCGCGTTTGCGTGATGATTTTCGTGCAACTGTCGAATTACTATGTCCGCAACGGGAAACCGTGTTCCTAACTGCCATTATTTTTATTTTGTTTGCATTGGAAGCACTTATAAATTTTACCGTTCTTATGGTAAAATAAAGTTTTTCAGGAATGAATAACTCAAGATCGCTTTTCGTCTTTTTCACCGAGGTTCCTCCCTCGTTGTGAAAATTTGAAAAATCTAAATACTTTTTTCTTCGGAATATAGTTACTTCATATATTTTTGCGCTCCCCGGGTTGTGCTGAGCACGAATATATAATTGGTGACTCGTTTATCCCATGTCGAAGGAGCTTAAATTGCCGATTAACTTTGAAACAAACTATATATAGCGAAAACTTAACTTTTTAGGTGTACGTTACAATTTAATTACTGTATAATATCAGGATGACAGACTCGAAGTATTTCACAACCACAAAAAAGGGTATGACAACGTTTTGAATTTCATATTTATTTAAGTTGGTCCGAGCCCGGGGCCCAAATCCCTGGCTTGGTACTAACCTAGCCCAATGGTCCCGGGGCATCTATTTTTTATTCTTCGCTTTTACTATTTGTTTTGCGTAAATATATAGAGTATAGGGCTTTTTTCTTGTTTGATTTCCAGGGGAAATTTTTGAGCTGAAGGGTGAGCTAAACAGCGAAAAGAAAGAGAAGAAACGAGAGGCAGTGAAAAAGGTTATCGCCAGCATGACTGTCGGGAAAGATGTCAGGTATTACTTTTCTCCTTTTCACTTTATTTAAATAATCTCGAAGGTTTGTTTACTATTTTTGGTCTTTCAACACAACTTTCTCATATCTAAATGGAGTTAAAGACAACGGTAGATTTTTATATTGGTTGAGATTGTTATATATACCTATTTACACGTATGGTCTACAGCTGACATGCTTTGGGCGTATGTTAAACGAATTTTGTATTTTTAGTGCCCTGTTTCCGGACGTAGTAAACTGTATGCAAACCGACAATTTAGAATTGAAAAAGCTTGTATATTTGTATCTGATGAACTACGCTAAGAGTCAACCTGATCTGGCAATTATGGCTGTGAACACATTTGTTAAGGTATGACTTTTTAGAACATGTTTTTGTATGGTTAACTTCTGTGAATGGTTAAATTACTAAATTATATGGCATATATTAAAGATATCCGCTGAAACTGAAATGCCTGTATTTATTTGTTGTCTTGTATAAAAATGTGTTTTTAACAAGTTGATCTGGTATACGTACAGGTTAATCATTTTGCTGTTTCAGGACTGTGAAGATCCCAATCCTTTAATTCGAGCTCTTGCAGTGAGAACAATGGGGTGTATTCGTGTTGACAAAATTACTGAATATCTGTGTGAACCCCTCAGAAAGTGCTTAAAGGTATTTCTTAGTTTAGATTTGAACTATATTTTATAATATATTTACATACACTGATGAATTTGAAAGTTTTAACCGTTATTTCAAATTCTGGTTTAATTTATTTTATTTCAGTGTGTTGATAGTTATATTTTAATTTTATCAAATATAGTGCGATAATTTGAAATTTATCGCGTTCCAATAACAACATAGAGCAATAGGACATTTGTAAATGGTATATATCTATTATGTTATAGGACGAAGATCCTTATGTCAGAAAAACCGCTGCAGTTTGTGTCGCAAAACTACATGATATAAACGCTCAACTTGTTGAAGATCAAGGATTTCTCGATCAGTTGAAAGATTTGCTTTCGGACTCGAATCCAATGGTAAGCAGATAAGTACCGCAATAACTCAGTACTACAAATTCGTATTCTTAAACATCACCAATCATCGGTTGATGATGCTGGGGCTTGTAATTTTAATTCAACTCTTGGTGAGTGCAAAAAAGCAGCGTTTTTGTATTGAATGTACACTACTTCTGAATTGATTGATTTTGTTATCGGCTGCAGCAGGTGTAGGCTTATTTGAAAACTTACTAAAATTCAACCTGGTAGGTCATTGTTTTGAAAATGTCTCTTTCCAGTTGTAAGTTTTTGTTTCGAAAATTTTGAAATTTTGTTGTAAACAATTGAGTTTAGGTACTTATTTAATTTTAAAGTTGTGGAGCTGTAGTTTTCAGAGTAGATTCTGAGTTATTTACAGACTTGTATGCATATATTATATTCGATATTTTGTTTTGTGCAACGTTTTTACTGAAAATTTGTTTTGCTTCTAGCTTTGAGTTATGAATTTAGCCCTGACATTTTTCGGTTTCAGGTGGTTGCGAATGCTGTTGCTGCGTTAACTGAAATCAATGAAAACTCTGAAAAACCACTAATTGATATGAATTCACAGACAATTAATAAACTTCTAGCAGCATTAAACGAATGCACTGAGTAAGTCTGATGCAGTCTGATTCGTTTTTTATTATGTAATTATAACGTAACTATAGAAGTGATTTACTTGTAAAAACCTGTTTTAGTGCGATTGACCAGAAAAGTTTTGGTTCGTTGAGTGATACGTACTGTTACAACGTTATTCTGTGCTCTCTGCTTGTATTTTCGAATGTGTGTAGCATCCATCACTAGTTGGTTATAGGCTTGTAACCTTCGGACCGTGAAACGATAAGGGTTGAAATTCAGCCCAGTTTCTATACGTAATTGTTACCAATTATATGTAAATGGCGAGATTTGCAGTTGCTGCAGGTTGCTTGTTTGAAAACGTACTATTACTTGGTGATAGATGCTGCACGTGAATTGCAATACAGCTTCTCGCTATAACGTTTTTCAGATGGGGACAAGTGTTCATTTTGGATTCGCTTGCAAATTACATTCCACGTGATGATCGAGAAGCGCAAAGTATTTGTGAACGTGTTACTCCGCGGTTGGCACATGCAAATGCTGCAGTTGTACTGTCTGCGGTTAAGGTACTTCAGAATCTGGGATGTTGGACTATAAAACAAAAAAATAATCTTTGTTGTTGAAGTGAAATGTTTTGGTCTGTGGCTTGTCATACATTACTAAGGTAACGATTCAATTGAAATATAACCCAATATTTATGGTTTTTCGTAGGAATTTTTGTGACTTGATATTCAAGTCTCTTTGCTTACTCTGGGGTTGTAATTAGTTGATTATTATTAGGACATAGATTATTTGTTTAAATTTAAAAACTTTTGTGTTTTTAGGTTTTAATGAAATTGGTCGAAATGCTGCCGCAAGACTCCGACTTCATTGCGACTGTTTCAAAGAAGCTTGCACCACCCTTGGTTACTCTCCTGTCTTCGGAAGCTGAAATCCAATATGTTGCGTTACGTAACATTAATCTTATTGTTCAGAAAAGGTAAAGTAGATTAATTGGATATCAAATTACCACCGCATTTGTTGTTCCGATAACAAATCTGGTATTTATTTTCGCCTTCTGGTTCTGTATCCCATAATTTCAAAATTTGGTTGCACCCTGCTGGATACCAGTCAATGATAAAACTTATTTTCTTAAAATTGTTATGTTATGTTATTTTGTAAGTTTTGGTGTCGCCATTTATCCAGGTTTCTTAACATCCGGTATTATTTTCACTCTCCGGGTTCGTTTTCAGTATTTACTAAATTGGGCTTTAAAAATGTATGACACATGAAAAATATTCAACTCTATTTTCTGAGAATATTTTGGTTGTATAATTTTTTAATTTTTGCTGCGCTTTATATTATGTTGTCTTGTGCTAGTTTAACTTTGTGGTCTATGTTTAGCATTTATTTTTGTAATAACATATTTAGCGGGTTCCATTTGTGCTATTTTATGCTGTAGACCAGACATCCTGCGACAAGAAATGAAAGTGTTTTTCGTCAAGTATAACGACCCGATTTACGTTAAGCTGGAAAAGCTTGATATTATGATTCGACTTGCGTGTCAACAAAACATTACGCAAGTTCTGTCGGAGTTGAAAGAGTAAGTTTTGCAATTTGTAAATGTGGTGGTTCAGTTTAAGTACTAGACTTAAAAAAGAACATTGCATTATTAATTAAAGTTTTGTAGCCTATTGTTTAAAAACAAATTTCGTACACTTTTTGTAGGGTCTTACAAAAATTTGGCTGCGTTTTCAATGCGTTTTTACATTTTATTTGGGATTTACCGATTTCAAAAGTACTGCCGATGTCGATATTGATGCTGAATCCGATTAATCGGCACATCCGTACATTTTATGCTTGATAAGCAAGGGAATCTGGTATCATCGGATAGTCATCTGGGTCATTTACGTCCACGTTGTTATGATGAACAGTAAAACACCTTACTCTGTTTCAGCTTGGCTAAATTGCAGACATTTCATATTATCATTCGCATATACTGCTATTCGTTTTTGAGAGATTTTGGTGTAACACGTGTTCTGATGTTTCCTTAGTGGGGAAATTTGCTTTTCTCTCCTCACCCACATTTCTCCCCTGACTCAGTTTCAACCCAAGGGCCATGGGGTTGCCATTACTTCATCCTTACCGCCACTCCAGGGAAATTCCAGGTGCTTTCTACTCCTTCAGACATTATGAAAAATGGATTTTAGATAGTGTTTCGAATTCATGTGTTATTTTCAGATATGCGACAGAAGTCGACGTAGATTTTGTTCGTAAATCTGTTCGCGCAATCGGCCGTTGTGCAATTAAAGTGGAACAGTCTGCAGAACGATGTGTTAGCACTCTGTTAGATTTGATTCAGACTAAAGTCAACTACGTAGTGCAGGAAGCAATTGTTGTTATTAAGGTGATTTTTTGACAGTTGTAGCCGTGCTGCAATAACGTCTGTTAGCAATAGGCCCTTAAATTGTCGTCATCTGAAGTTCTGCACAGTGGCAGGGTAGGTATTAAGGTGCGACCTGATGTTCAGCTCCTGCAAACAGTCAACATCTGACGCCGGCTCTGATATTCTGCATTGCCGGATATTGCTGAAAAGCATAACATAACCTTATATTATACTATTATTAACGTCCAAAATCGCAGTGTTTGGCTGCGAATTTTATTCGACATGAGAAATAAAACACCCTTGTGGAAACAAATTATAATATATCACATTTGAGAATACGGGCACTAGCACATGAACTAGGTTGGCGTCTGTGTGCAACCGAATCATACATTTTCTTGTAGAATTTAGTGCTAAGTATAATGATTACTTGTGTTCTGTTGCATTTTTGTAGGGAATGATATTAATATTGTTTCAGGATATATTCCGAAAATATCCAAATAAATATGAAAGCATAATATCAAATCTCTGTGAAAATTTGGACACACTCGACGAGCCAGAAGCGAGGTACAATACTGGAGATGGTTTCATTGTTAACACTAACTTAACAGTATTGACCTGGTGCAGTTTGCCACAACTTTTTTAGATGGAACACACCATTCGGTAGTATTATGTGTAGGCATGATCGTGCTAAGCCGGGCTAAGGTTCTCAGCCATTTATAACTCTTAGAATCTTAAATTTTTGGAAATTTTAAATTAAAAGTTTTGTATTTTCAATCGTATGTTATCCTTACTTGATAAAATATTGTTTGTGAAAAATATATTATTTTGATTTAGAATTATTGTTTTATTGCTATTGCTTTTGTTTAGAGCTTCGATGATTTGGATTGTTGGTGAGTATGCGGAAAGAATTGATAACGCTGACGAGTTGCTTGAAGCGTTTTTGGAAGGATTTCACGATGAAAACACTCAAGTAAGAACTGTTATTCCAGATGCTGTTTCGAAGACTTTTTGTGCTATGGCAACTCTTACCAGAGACATAAAAAACACCTTTCAATTGGACGTCACTGTTAACCATTACCGTTGAACGTCTGCTATTTTGTGTGCTGTGTCAATTTTACAAGGCTCCACTCGATTTCCTGTGTTGAGCGGGATTTTGACCAAAGTTTAACTCTCATTCGTGCAAGATTCTGCCAGCAGAGGTATTTGTTCGCTTGCAATAAGTAGTGTTTCTTCTGTGTTTGTACTAGTTTGGTATCTGTATTATCTCAGAAGGAGGCATTGTTTTATTAGATCGAGTAAACAGCTAATTACTACCTTTTATTCTAGCGTAAACTGGCCAGAACTAACTGAAAATTGGATATTTTCAGGTACAGCTTCAGTTGCTCACTGCGATAGTGAAGTTGTTTCTGAAACGCCCTGCAGATACGCAAGAGTTGGTACAGCGTGTTCTGACATTAGCAACTCAGGTTAGTGAGACGAAGCTGGTAGCGGTAGCAGGCAGGGTGCAACCGGAATTACAATTTTACCGGAACCGGAACCGGAACCGGAAAATGAAAAATGCATTTCACCAAAAATTTCATTTTAATCTTATTTTTTGCTCTATTATTTGTGAAATAACCTTAGTCGAACATAGGTATTTATTTTATTTGTTGTATTTTAGATTTTCATCATCGACTGAAGTGAAATCCACCATCAATGGCTTATATTCGGAGTACAAGTGGCTTTCAAAAGAGATTCTTAAAAATTAGCAAAGTTAAGAAAACGGCCAAATTATAATACCGGAATTTTTAAATCCGGTAAAAATTTACCGGAACCGGAACCGGAAGGTGAAAAAATGCCGGAACCGGAACCGGAATTCCGGTTGCACCCTGGTAGCAGGGTGGCACCAAAAGTTCGGATTTGTTTCCAGATTGGGCAAAAATTAAAAATTTGAAACCGAATTCAGAATAAACTTCGGAAAGCCGAATCCGGCAGGGTTTGGAAATACGTAAATGTGTTTATGAAATTGAGCTGGAACAGACTGATCATTTTTCGAAAAGTTTTACTACTTGCTGTTCGTACCCCACCCATATTTCGATGGAATATTTCTGTTGCCTGCATAAGATTAAGCTTTCTAAACACAGCATGTGATGTGGCTGCTGATTTAAATTAATAAAACCGTACGTTTATAAATCGGGCGGCATAAGTTAATGTTCATCCTGTAATAGGTTTGCTTTAAAAAATTTTTTATATGTTTGTTTATATGTATTTATATTAAATTGCTTATATAAGGTTGCCTGTTTTATAAGTCTGTAATGTAAAAAATACGACATGATTTTCATTTATATGTGTGGGCTTGATTTTTTGAGGTGTTTAACTTACATATTTTTAGGATTGCGACAACCCTGACTTACGCGATCGAGGTTATATATACTGGCGTTTACTGAGTGCTGATCCAGCCGCTGCCCGTGAAGTTGTTCTTGCAGAAAAACCGTTGATTTCCGAAGAAACCGATTTGCTTGAGCCAACTTTGTTAGACGAATTGATTTGTCACATCGGTACACTCGCGTCGGTTTATCATAAGCCACCTGCTACTTTTGTAGAAAATGCAGGCCCGTTACGAAAAGCTCTGCCAGCTAAAGTACCTTCGTAAGTTTATAATTCCATTGCCAATTCAACATGCAAGGGGCCCAAAATTTTTTGGGGGCATTCATTCAGCTATTCACTGCACTTTATTTACATTAACGACTAAAATGTTTTAATGCCAAAGGCCGAATTTCTCTACTTTGATGCAAAAACAATTACCAAAAATTTCAGTTTTGTAGCTTTACACCTTCTGTGTTAAAGAGCACCGAACTAATATTTATATTATTAAGCTAAGATATCTTTAACTGTGATATAAATCGTTTTGGAGCTACCCCTTAACATTATAGAGGTGGCTTGGATGAAATTGCTTCTGGAGGCAATCAACCAAGTGGCGCAGGTGGTTCAGCCGCCGCACCGGCAACAACTGTTATTCCATCACAGGTTGATACTCAAGTCGCTGATTTGCTGTCCCTGGACTTAAATCCGGCACCTGCTACGTCTGCCCAAGGGCAGTCGTACACACCCGCGCCGATGTCATCAGGGCTGGATGATTTGCTTGGACTCGGGTCGGATAGCCTGGTAAGTGTGCCATTGTTCTCACGCAGAGTTCAGTAGGACGTTATAATGCTCATCGCCGGATAGGGATTTTTTCGCCGGAACTTGATGTCACCCGGCTAGTACCTACAACTGAATCTAGCGAAAGTATGTAGTAGCCTGCAGCTCCAATTCCACAAGTTCATTAAAAACTGTTGTACATGGACCCGATATCCGGTAGCGTGTGTTTTCTTTCTTCGCGCGAATTCAATTTTTATCGCCGAAACTTTGCCAGAGAGGTTGAGTAATCATGTCGAACAGAGTTACCTCAGAAATAGTGATGTTTATACGTTTTCAAACGTACGAATGCTGTTTATTGATTGAATTTTAAGTAAAACAGTAATTACTTTTATATTTTTACACTATGTATAATTTAGATTTTAAGCGCGTTTTGGAAACGAATTTTAGTGACAGTTTAAATATGGTAGCCGTAGCCGGCAGTTATTGTGCCTTATTTTGGTCGTTTTAGCTCGGAGGTGGAACTCTCGGCGGCCACGAAAACAATGCAAGTCCAGCGTTGGGTGCCCCACCCGGTGCGTCTCCTGTATTAGGAGCCTCGGCTATGTTGGGAAGTGGCGTGGCGACGGGGAATGCGCCATCAGCCGCATCAGGAACCCAAGGCATTTTGGGTGACTTGTTTGGAGGGGCTGCGCAAGTTACCGGCCTGCCTGGACCTAAAGAGGTAACTGTTTCGCAAGGGTTGTAGATTTTACGAATGACAAAAATATAGGATTTGTAGTAGTTTAGTAGTGTTACTATATTACGGTTTATTGTTAAAATTGTTGGTGTTCATTTCTATATCTTAAAGCTGGAACACCCCATATACATATTTTGGACATCGTTCCAGCAGATTTATATATCCATATGCATATTTGCT
The DNA here is from genome assembly GCA_030248215.1 of Enoplolaimus lenunculus. NCBI lineage: Eukaryota > Metazoa > Nematoda > Enoplea > Enoplida > Thoracostomopsidae > Enoplolaimus > Enoplolaimus lenunculus. The sequence continues at coordinate 23,405 of JASANG010002961.1, forward strand.
TCTATACTTCTAATTGAAAAATTCTGAAGATGAAAGATTGTTGTTTACTTTTTCTTTCTGTTGTTATTCTACAAAACCATGACTGTTTTCTATATGCGTAGATTTTAACATGTATGTAATTTGTATTTTGTCTTAAGCAGGCATCAATTACGGACGCGTGTTTTCCTCTGCGGATAGTAGATCCTTTTGTTCATTTTTACCGAACCCACACAGGCTAAAAATTTGTATTAGAGAAACACAATTGTTTATCACGTTTCAAGGCTTAAGTACGGACTTGCTTTGACCAAATCCTTCAAAAATATGCCAAAACAACACAGCGTATTTTAAGAGAGTTGTACGTGTGCAACTTCGGGATACTAGTTTTATTAATATGCGTATCGCATGGTCAACTTTTCAGTGTTTTGTGAAAACTACAAACTATGTATGAGGCATTTATGCCTTTCCATATGCATGTGTAGGAGTTAAATTTTTGGTTTACAAAAGACCATTTTTTCATTTTTTAACTGTTAATCTATTGTTTTAGGTTTGGTTAGCGGCCACCAAGGGTAAAGGAATGGAAATTGTGGGCAATTTCACGCGTTCCAATAAACAGATCTATATGAATTTTACATTCACCAATAAAGCGATGCAAAATATAAGTGGTTTCGCTGTACAGCTGAACAAAAACAGGTACAAATATTATTGGTTTGTTTGGCTGAATTATTACAAATACTTACTTTTTTGTTTGTTTATTGCTTCTGATTTGCTAGGAAATAACATTTTTGCAGTAAAACGTATTTTCTTTTGAGTTTGAGTAGTTACGTGCATATACGCAGTTTATACTAATTTCTAAATATGATAGAAAATGGCTAGTGTAAGGTTGTTATTTTATATTAATATTTGATACATACGAGGCAACCTGTATGGTTTAACTGAAATTTTTAGTCAATGTGAACGTAATCAAGTGCAGTAGTAATAGTGGGGCCTGCTGAATGCCAAGTCGATGGGTTTTTTGTTGTATATTAATTTAGTTATTGGAATATTAGTACAATATGATGTTACGGTGGTTGCTTTTATTTCAGTTTTGGTCTTCAACCTGCGTCACAGTTTCCACAACGAGCCCCGTTGCCACCGAATCAATCGTATGAGTTCAATCTTCCGTTGAATACAGCTGGACCCGTTCAGAAAATGGAACCGTTGAATAATCTTCAGGTTAGTCGCAAATTCTGAATTTTTAGTTCAGTGCCCAACAGAAAACATACCGTAATGTAATGTCGCAATAATCTATAGTGCTGATATTCTCAAAAATGTGTGTAGCACCTGTCATTAGTTGGCAATCGATTATATATCTTTTGAACCAATTGGTAGACCGTTTTGAGAGATAAATCAACTACGTGTACAAACTGAAATTTGATATTTTGTACAAACGTTATATTATAAAGTTTTTGTTGCAGTATCAGTAAAAATTATTGCAGTGTTAAATTATTAATTTTAGGTGGCGATCAAAAACGATATTGATGTATTTTATTTCGCGTGCTTAGTGCCGTTTCATATGTATTTTATTGAAAACGGTCAAATGGACAAACGTGAATTTCTACAGATTTGGAAAGAAATACCAGCAGCGAATGAAGTTCAATTCAACATCACCAACGTTAATAATGTCGTTCCAGGTTAGTGTTTGACAATGAAGCCAGTTGTGTTTCATGAAGTAACTAAATTAGCGTAGGACCTGTTGTCTCTTATCGGTTAAATATAGGCGTTATTTAATTTTGTTCATTGACAATAACTTGCGTAACACGCATGCTAACAAATCTTTGAAGGTAAAGATAACTGAATTTTCGCCGACATTAACACGGCAGGTATGCAAAAATCAACAATTATTTGTAATTAATGACGAATTATAACTTTCTATTCTTATAGAAGTATGTTATGATACTGCACAAACTAAGTTAGATTCATATTTATTTTCAATAATATGCGTATTTTTGCAACTGCAGTATATAATTTTAATCGCGTAATTGTTGTAAAAATGTTAAGGGGTGGTCGGCTTTACGTGAAATCGTAAGTTTCGGTTGTGGTTTTTAAGCATTGCGGTGTTGCGTTCACATGTTAATTATTCCTTTTAGATGACATTTGTGGCAAATTGCAACAAAACAACGTTTTTACCGTTGCTCGACGTAATGTTGAAGGGCAAGAATTGCTTTATCATTCATTGCAGTTTACTAACAGCATTTGGGTGTTGTCAGAGTTGAAGATTCAGCCAGGAAATTCACAAATTACAGTAAGACACTTATTAATTGTGCAAAGTTTTTTGTTTTTAATCAACAGAATATATTGCTGCTTGTGGGATATTTCAGCGTAGTGTGTAATTACCACCCATCTCCTTGTAGTACTTGGTGGCCCCAGCCCTGAAAACTCTTGAAATGCAAAAACATTTATGGGACCATCTGGAAATGTCGCAAAAAAGCTCTGACACCACAAAAATAATTTGAAAATGGCGCCTATGGAGTATACCTTTTGCTTCAGGGAGTTCATGCATATATAGGTCTGGACCCTCGCTCGCGTATGCGCAGTTCGGATAATATCTCGTGTGAAAGTAAAAACCAGCAACGCTAACATTTTTTTGGGCATTAAAACTTAAAACCTCTCTTGAGGCGCTGAGCAGCGAATTGTAGCTTCCATTGCATTTTGGGACCTTGTGAAATGTTGGTCACAATCATAACGTATTTTAGCCAACTATAAAATCTGAGCTACCAAGTATATGATGACTGAAAGTAGTATGTAAGTCGGTAGGATTTGTACAGAAAAGAATGCCCAGCTTGTGCAACGTTATCAACTTATGCAGCCTTCTAAAAGTAAATGGATCAGACGGACTGGCCCGTGTTAATTATAGGGTCCTACCTGCTATGAAACATGGAGACTAGTTTGCTCATAGATTGGAACACTTATGATTAAGTTTAAGTCTAAGCTTGCGCTTAGTCAAACTATTAGGCTTAGTGCGAATTGATCTTTATGTTAACATGAGCCGACGGAGGATTGGAAAATTGGTAAAATTGCATATATTATTTTTGTAGAAAAGCCAATGTAGTTGAATTTGGGTGTGGTGTATCTAATAAAAGTCGAATGTAACCGCGTTTATTGGGCTGATGTTTATTTTAGCTGTCACTCAAATCTCGCAATATGACTGTTATTGAAGCCGTTCATAAAGCGTTTGAAAATGTGTTACATAACTGAAAAGATATTTAATATGGCGACATTAAGGTTAATTTTATTTCGATATGAATAATTAGATTTTGAATTATAATTATTGTAATGTGTCTTTGGCTAAGTGCGTCCTAATGCCTATGATATGGTTACTACTTTGTTACAGGTGTAACGTGTATAAGACGCTATTCTATGAGTCTAATATGATCAAAGAGCATTGACAGATATTCCGTTTTAATATGTTTACCCTATTGTTAACCGCACTTATTCACAGCATGTTCTTCCACGTGATCTTATAATATGAGCTGTTTTTGTACTGTTTGTCTGAAAAAATGCTTTTATTAAGAAATTTCAAAGACAGTAAACTGACTCTGATGGATTGCGAACATTTGAAAATTGCGTAAAATCACACTGATCTAAGTTTAAATTTCTACTTTAACTACAAAGTTTGGACGAGTAGGTGAAATTGGTAGTCAAATTAGAGTGGCGCCAGGGCGCACGTATTACAAAATACCGGAAAATGAAACTAAATCAGAAATCAAAAATAATACCGCATTACTGCAAAATAAGGTTTTAGCGTTAACTTGTAACATTGTATCTTTTACAACCTAACTCGAAGCGTTGAACCGCAATTTTGAAAAAATTTAGTGGATTTAATACCAGAAACGGATAATGAAAATTAACATGCTATAGACTTTGAGGACTAGCGCTTTAGATGGAACATAAAAGTAGTAAGTGCATAGCGTCTCAGGCGAGGAAAGACGGGTGCTCGTTTCCGCGACCCTATTCCATCAGTTTCAAGTATGTATCTAGCCGTTATACAACATAAATTATTACGAGAATAAAGTGAACTTTTATTATTTTCGGGGACTATAGCGCTGTTCAGATATAGGAAAACTTAACATGGGATCACTTTCATCAAGAGTGAATGATTTTCACAAGAGCGTGCAACTAACAAAACAATGTACCCAGCGCACGTTGTATTTTTGACCTACCCCCTTATTTGGGGGGGAAACGCTGAAACAATATTTTGAATTTTAGCTAAAGTCGCTCCGATTATATTTTAACTCCTATGTTTACTATGTAGATTAAGTGGTGACTACCCCCTCCCCAACTCAGGGGGGTCGAGCAATAATGCAACGCGTGCTGGTACACTTTGTGCCATGCACTACCGCATCAGTTGCACACTCTTCTGCAAGAGGACATCATCCACTCTTGCTTTCATGAATATTCATCAGTCCAGGTAGGTTGTAGACTATTTGAATTCTCGCATCTTTACTTAACATAAATTTTGTAGCATATATAATTTTGATCATTCTAAAGAAACATCGGCTTCATAAAAAAAGCAGTAAGTTTTATATGTATGTCGTTGCATCGTAAATCCCAATGTATACACTGCGTCCTTGTTAGTTGTAATCTCGTAATTTATAATAATTTCAACCATTAAACTATTTCTATAGTTGTTATTGTTGTGTCACAGATGAGATAATTATCCTCAAGCCAGGGTGTAACCTGATTAGGCACATTGCCAAAGTGTGAAATAGGTGGACTAATCCATAGAAGTCTAAAAGTAAGTATAGCGATAAGTCTATACGTAAGCCTAAGCAAAAAAGTTAATCTAAAGCTTAAGCGTACTCTGTTGCGGTCGTGCGGAAAAACGATTCGACCCTGATTTTACATGCACCAATTGTTGACATTATTAAAAATTATAGTTTCTGGGTCTTGCTAAAAAATTCTCCTGTAACAGCAGAGAATTTCTGAATTAAATTTTTATAAAAAACTGTAAGATGCCAGAATTTGTGGCCATATCCATGCACCAGGGTACAACCAGAATTTCACCAGTAAAATTTTGCATAATTTTCCTAAATTTATCTGTTTAGCGCGCTTCGATTGACTTTTATCACAATTTTCATGAAAGAATTGCCGAAATCTGGCCGAAAATTAGCGTGAAACCAAATATAACTAACAACATTTTGCAGATATTGGCTAAAATTAACTAATTAACCATCATTTTTACTACTTAATTTCGCCTCACCTCCAGCTCCCGCAAGTTTCGTTGACCTCCGGCTCCGGTATTTTTCACCTCCAGTTGCACCCTGCTATGCACAGATTACTTTAAAGCATGTTTCGTTCGTTTATTTACAAAACGTACATTTATTGTGAACCTCAATGACGAACACCTGTCATGGTACAGCAATCGCTTTGGTTATTTTTCTAAACCAAAAACGTGAATGCGGTTAATAGCACGATATATACCTAACGTCCGATAGAGTTATTATCATCAAGTCCCGCAATTTCGGTATCAAGAATTTTAAAGTTTAAAGTAGTTAAATTTTATGATTAAGCTTGCTGGCCAGCCCCCATTTCAACTGTCTAATTTTGCCCCGGGTCTGGTAAAATCTGTCGACCACCGGTTTCGATTATTTTCACGATCCGGTTGCGTTCTGGTGGTGTTTGGGGTTTGTGCAATTCTGCGTGTGAATTGCTTCAACGCAGAGCTGAAAGATGCTAAAATTTTTGAAGCGAGTTGGTTGAAGCCTCGGCGGTATGCATTACTCATCAAGTACAATATAACCGGTTGATCACAAAAATTAAGGTTTCCGAAAGTATCCGCGATAATGTTAATCGGTTCGAATATTGAATTCAAATTCGGACTCTTCAAATATGGATGTGTTCGACTTGCCAGCTGCAATGCTTCAATCACGCATTCCGGCACACGAAATAGTACAAATGTGACGCAGAGAACAATTACAAGAATAGCATTTTGACGCCTGAAAAGACCGTAGCTGAAATTTTTTGCTTTAAACCTTTTTAATTTAACATTTTGATTTTATGCTAGAAAAATTGCTAGTAGTAAATGCCACTACTGAATTTCAGCAATGCTGCCAATTTCAGTTGCTGTGCATTTCCAATCACTAAACGACACGTTTTAAAAGTAAATTTCAAACATAACTACATTTATAACAGATGTAGGGTTTTTAAGGCTTTGTCGTTTGTACTTAACAAATTACAAAAAATACAATTTTAACTACACTGTAAATTTCGGTGAGTTGATTTTAACTCAGAATGAGTTGAATCACTCAGTCTGAGTTAGGACTATCAGAACTCAGAATTTTTAGTTGATTCAGTTCATTCTGAGTTAATTAATCAACTCACCCAGAGTCAACTCAACTCAGTGTGAGTTAATGCTTATTGTTATTAACTCAGAAATAACTAACTCGCTGGCTGAGCTGATTAATCAACTCATTGGAATTTACAGGGTAACGCCAGTTGTTTTTCGAATAGCAAAAGTCGTCGTTCTGTGCTGCTGACAATTTCCACATTGCGTACACAAGTTAAAGTAAGCCACGCATTGCACCAAGATTTGAACTGGATGCTTCGCGAAGAAAGCGTTCGCCATCATCGCTCAACTATAGGTGCTTGACGCTTGAGCGCAATGCTATTCGAATGATTTATGGAGATTTACATCTATGCGTTTTTAAAGCACTGAATCGTTGCGTATTTTGCTTAGCAAACTTGATTTTTAGGATTATTTACAATGAAAGTTTCTCGGGTTGAAATGAGGTAGAAAGGATTCATAACCAGAGTGGGATCCGGGTATAGATTTTTGAAACGACCCTTGTTTGACTTACACAGATAGGGTAAACGCGCTCGCTAAATACTTCCGCGTCCCGCATATTGTTTCAATGAAATTTTACACAATCCATCAAAGTCAACAAAATGTCAAACCCAAGTATTTAAACACCGGAACAGGGTGTAAACAGATTGCAAAAATAACGGAAATGGATAGTGTTCGAACTGACGAAAACGGAAAACGGATATTGGATAAAGTATAAAAGCTTCTAAAGATGTTTTATTTTTCGGCTAACAAAATTGAGGCGTGCGAATTTTCGCCGAGGTTTCTAAGAGTAAAGATCATTGGTGGAACTTTTTTCGTCAGGACTGCAATAGAATAAAAGCTTAAGCAGCTTTAGAATAATTTTTTGCTTTGGCTCTTAGGTATAAACTCATTCTTACGCTTACGTTTATACTATTATATACTACTGTTATGGCTCTGCTCTATACATTGGCCGTGTTAAATTTTGGAATAATAAAACAAACCTATTGTTGAAAACGGTAATGATTTTAAGGAATTTACCTGCGAATAAACGGTTTCTGATCACAAGCGTTCAATTTGCGAGCTCGAAATGCAGATATGTGCAAATGTCGTGAGATGACAATGTAACACGAAATGATAATAATTGCAGGACACACAAAGACAACGCAAATAAACGCAACTGCATGCACTTGGCCAAGGTACCGACCGACTTGTCTGTTTAGTGTCGCGTTTGATACAATGGTTGCAAGCATTGCAAAACCAATGCTCGGAATACTGAATGCGAATAAGGCAACAATAATCCGATAACGATGAGTGTCGTTGTGTGAAACAGTGGTATCGCTAAGTGCCTGAAAGTATCACTCAAAATAATATTTCTGATATTTAAGAAAAAAATTTCTTGCATTTAAGAAATATAATTAGCAGGTGCACTTGAAAAGTATTTCTGTTTATAACAGAAAAGTTTTCAAAAAGGTTTTGAAATGAAGTCTGAAAATAAACGTTTTCCAGTTACTTTAAGACAAAATTGTCTTACATAGCAGAAAAACTTTCGAGATTTGCAACAGAGAATACTTTTCTAAATAAATTCAGAAATAATTTTTTGTGTGTAATGTTAATGCGCCGTTCACAATAAGTTTACAACGAGCAGGGTACACAACCGGATGTCTGCATTCGGCTCCGGCAGAAAATCGGCCTCCGGTTCCGGTAGAAGTTTTGCCGGAGGTTCCGGCAATTTCGGTAGTAAAATATTGCATAATTTAGCGAAATTTATCGCTATAGCGCGGTTCGTTTTCGTTTTGTCACAATTTTCAGCCAAATTTCCGAAATTTCGCAGAAAATTAGTGTAAAACCAAACAACTGAACAACATAAGTGTTGCAGATATTTGCTAAAATTAACTAATCAACCATGATTTTTACTGCCTAATTTTGCCTCACTTTTGGCTCCGCTCCGACAACTTTCGTTGACCTGCGGCACTGGTTCCGGTATTTTTCATCTCCGGTTGTATATACCCTGACAACGCTGTGTATTGAAAAATGCAATGTATCAAGGATAACGCAAGGTCATTTTCAAAATGTTTCGTAATAGGTCTATGAGAGATTTCTCTTATCGGATCGCCTAAGGCTGCCAAATGTCAGCGATTTGTGCTAAACACACTATAGCCCCTGGCTGTCACATAATTTTGCACAACAGATATACCTATATCCAGAGTGTGTGCATTTCGTGTTGAGTTCGTATGTTTTGTGTTTGTACACTGTAAAAAATACTGAGTCAGATTGACTCTCTCCGAAATAGGCTCTACGGGACTACACAAACTGAGTCAAATTCGACTCCACCAGAGTCAAACTTGCGACTTAGTGAGTTGAATTTGACTCTGGCGGAGTCGAATTTGACTCAGTTTGTGTAGTCCCGTAGAGCCTATTTCGGAGAGAGTCAATTTGACTCACCATTTTTTGCAGTGTAGGTGTACTGTAGGTGGCTAAAATGGGGCAAACTAGTGACAGCGCAGGGGGCTATCGAGTACCAATAACGATTCCGTTTTAAAAATAACTTCATATTAACCCTGGACTATCATATTTTGAGTGGCACCCGTTGAAGAAACGAAAACGGATATTGATTAAAATAACGGAAACAAAGAAACGCAAATTCATGTATAAACATTTCATCAAAGATGTTTTATTTTTCTGCCACAACGATTGAGGAAATCGAATAGTCACCGGGCTTTGTAAACGTGTATTGGTCTTGTGTCAGTAGCTTGAGCGATAATGCAAGGTTATACTTAGGAATGTTCTATCTAAACTTAAGTACACTTTAAAGTTTCGAAGTCAAATTATTTGGGACTGGAGTCAGTCATACGCTATAATTAGGAATAATTGATATTTGGACACTGATTAGGGTTTAGGGACTCAATCCACTTACGGATTCTTACTAGGGATACGGGCTCCTATTGATTGATTGGTACTCAAACTGAGGACCCACTCTTATTACCCCCTCTCTTATTCGGGTCAATACAGTAGTTTTTGTTCTGCTAGGTTAGTAAGTATATATTGCATGTAAGGCGTTGTGAGCTAAACTTTGCAGCTAGTAATATTTAAGTTTTCAAGTTGACTTGTTATTTTCTATTTCAGCATAGGTGTTACGCATTAAATTTTTACTAAGTTTTTATTATGTTTTTCTTTTCAATGGGATACCTCCCTCCCCTGAATTCTTTTATTTCTGGATCAGTTTTTGCCAACCTGCCATGGGGCTAACTCTGTGAGAGCATTCGAATCACATTGTGATGCTTTTTGATGACTAAGTCTTACACTAACTGGTAGACGATACATATTAACCATTTTGCAATACGACCCTCAAGTACTTGCTTGGCGTAGTCAGGACTTTATTTCGGAAAGATATGTAAAAGTTTTTGCCAGTGAGCGTAGCTAGTGACCCGAATTAAAGGATGTAATAAGATGGGGGTCCCCATTTTGAGTCCCAGTCAATAGTTGTTCGCATTCCCAAATAAGACTCCGTTAGCGGATAGACTCCCTAAACCCTAAGCAAAGTTCATAAATGTCAATTATCTCTAATAGTAGGGCATAAATGACACCAGGACAAAATAAAGTTGAGTGCAGTTCAACGTATTGTTGCAATACCGGATATATAGGTATATATCAGTAACGACGGGCGAGGGTGGGAGAGTTAAAATTAAATAACAGTCTGTAACCAAAGAATTGCGTGGGTACCCTCTGGAGAGGCCAAATAAATATCAATCCCCCTCTTATTCGGGTCACTACAATAGGTAAAGAAACTTCGGTATAGTGTTTCTTTTTCTAGTTTCTCCAAAATTTTCGAGAGGGCAATGTGATATCCTCATTAATCCCGTGTATTCTTCAATCCAAGTCCAAATGTTAATCTTTGACTTTTAATAAATTTGTCTAATTCCCAGTGCCTGTTGTCTGGACGTACATTACCTAACCAATGCTGCTTTGACGAGCGCAACAGTATCATAATCATATTCCTAAGCGTATTCATAAGCTTAGCCAAAAAAATAGTCTAAAGCTTAAGCTTACTCTATTGAAGTCCCACAGAGGAACGGTACATATCTCAAAGTTTCCATTTACCTTCAGCCGTTCAACAGCGAGTAACGTCATTGCAAACGTGCCGTACCAGTAGCCAATCGTTGATGGCAACGCAATGTATGTGATTAACTGTTGCAGAAATGCATTGTCGGGTGCACCGTTTCTCACAATCATATACGGCGGTGTAAAAGTTGCCATGGCGAAATCGGCAATCGCCACTGCACAAATGATAACGTTGAGTGCATTGCGACGAAGTTGCACGCAACTGCAAACGACAGCAACAGTCGCTGCACTTGTTGCCGCTCCAAAAGCAAAAGTTGCCAGCTCGAATAAACACCAAAGCGTAGCAACAGTTGACGAAGTAAAATACGATTCGTTATTAAATAGTACACTTGTGTTGTCAGTAGCAAACATACGTTTGAGACCAGTCATATTTCAGTAGCTGCAAAATTGTTAAACATGAGGCAAACAGCGGTTGCCAGGGTGCAACCGGAGGTGAAAACTACCGGAGCCGGAGGTCAAAGAAAGTTGCCGGAGCCGGAGGTGAGGCGAAATTATGTAGTAAAAATGATGGTTAATTAGTTAATTTTAGCCAGTATCTGCAAAATGTTGTTAAGGTGTTTGGTTTCACGCTAATTTTGTGCCAAATTTCGACAATTCTTTCTTGAAAATTGTAACAGTAGTAAATCGAAACGCGCATCGAAACGCGCTAAACAGATAAATTTAGGAAAATTTTGCAAAAGTTTACTATGGAAATTGCCGGAACCTCCGGCAAAAATTATACAGGAGCCGGAGGCCGAGTTTCTGCCGGAGCCGGAGGCAGACCTCCGGTTGTACCCTGGCAGTTGTCCGTAGACCTTGGCCCATATTCTCAAATGTATATAGTAACTATCATCAGTTAGTAATAGGGTTCCAAACGCACTAGCTATCAGTTGTTGAACTCAAAATTGGTACAGGAGTAGAGCAAATCGTCGGCGAAAAATGTTCTGAATTTTGAACCTCGGTCCTCTCTGGTTGAAAATAGAAGACTTATCAACATTTGGTGATAAGTGATACAAACATATGGGAATACGTGCTTGTCACCTAAGCCTAAGCTACCTATTTTTTGCGATCCTAATATATTTGAAGCTTTAGATGGCTTTGAGAAGTCTGGTGAAGTGTGGTAGCTCAGCCGTGTTCGGGAAAGGAACTTTGCTCCCAGACTTGTAGTGCACTTGCATTTACAAACGCTAACCGTCTTCCACATTACTGTTAAAGCGACCGGCCGAGCCACGGCTGGATGCCACTACTGCTAGTTTTGGGGCTAGGAGACCCTTATGCTAGCGCTTTTCTGCCTCTGAATAAAACGTACTGACCATACCTTTAGTTCGAAGATTGTTCACACTACCGGTGATCCAAATCAATATAGAAATTCTGTGCAAAAGAAATTCAAGGAGGGACGTTCCCACGAGGGGCATTGGGGGGTCGTCCCCCCAAATTTGGTTGGTGCCCCTCAAATAGACTCGGTGTAAAAGTGAACAGTCTTGAATTGCAGCTGTAGGGGCCCCCAAAATTATTCGGGGCCCCTCATGCAAATGTAATTTTCTGCGGACACCCCCTGAAGAAATTTGTGGTAAAAAAGGGTGGTTGAAAAATGGAGCAGAAAAGTAAACCGGACCAGCTTAGTCCGTTTTCGGACTTTTTCCACAATCCATATTTTACTCGCGAAAAAGAAAAATCACCAAGGAAAACGCAAAATCCCGACAAGCCACACTACAGACCCGGACGTAAACAACCAACGCTTCACTTACGCGAAAATTAACATGGCACTAAAGTCTACTTAAGAAAGTATAACGAGAACGAATACCGACTTGTGGGAAAATTCAAGCTCGAAATGACGTAATAAATTAGCTAAAACGTGGGAAAATTCCAAGTCGAAATGACGTTAGCCAAAATAGGATTCCAGTCCCCTTAACACTCACAAGCCGAATAAAGAGAATACACCATCAGAAACACTACTGAACTATCGCTGCCCCTTAAGGAAGAACTTGACATTTGTTTATTATCCATGAATTTCACAATCCAAAGCACCAATTGAATGCGCTAAAAAAGATTCAGCAGGAAACTCGGCTCTCAGAGTGTGTTAATATTTACTGTTATTATCTCAGAAATAATCAGAAATAACTAATTCCCTTTCTGAGTTAATTAGAGACAACTACTCACTGGAATTTAATCGGTTCAGTGTATTAAAAATTAACCTCAACTCTATGAGCGTAAAGACTTAATAAATTTGGGGCTATGCATTTTACAGCCGGTAAAATCATTGTTTTATAAGCACAACTTTCATAACCTGACAATTAAACTGGTCAGCCAGCACGCAGCTTTAACCAAATATGCAAGCTATGAACATCCGGTTTGTAAAGTATTAAATGCGGCGGTTGTTAATTTTTCGTATTTCCCGGTGCCCACCAGAGCCGGTAAACAGAGGCGTCGCTGATTTTATTACCTGAGAACGGGGGGGGGCACCAGCAGTTAGCAAAAAACAGGGTGGATTTGCCGTCTGGTCTCACGGGCAGATGGCGGGTGCGCCCTAAGTATTTATTTTAGCACAAATCATGGGGGCACCTGCCAATTAGCAGGTCTCACAGGCAGACGGCGGGTGCACCCTAAGTATTTATTTTAGCACAACAACGGGGGACACCTGCTATTAGGAGAAAACAGGGGTGGACTTGCCGTCTGGTCTCCTGGGCAGATGGTGGGTGCGCCCTAAGTATTTATTTTAGCATAAAACAGGGGGGGCACCTTTTATTAGGAGAAAACAGGGGGGACTTACTGTCTGGTCTTCCGGGCAGGTAGAGACTGGACTCGTTGGGATTTGGGACAGCCAAGAAAATGAAAAAATTTTGGTTTATTACATTTCTAATAATCATTGGTTAACCAACCGATAGATACCAGAATACCAGAGCCTATTTTAATGTTGGCCCACCCTGGTTCAAAATAAAATTGCGAAACGATTTCGATGCTATTGTCATTTGCGTAAATAATACTGCACAGCACGGAAGTTTGCCAACACTACCCCCACGCCCTATATCTCCGGCTTTAAAGGATTAATTAGGGATTTTTTTGTATTTTTTCGTAGTTTTCAGTACCCTGCCGCAGAGTCAGTCCAAAAACAAACACACAAATCTGTTTATGATTTGTGAAATTTTGAAAATTTAGCATCTCATTGATTTGATGCCAGTAAAACAATTTTTATTACTTAAATTTAAAGTGATTGCAGCGTTAAAATTGCGTTGAGAGTAAACAAAAATATGAAATTGAGCGAGAATGCGTTGTAAAAAATTAACTTTATGAATTTCATATATAATTTATTTTTGTTTTGATTTTATGCAATCCGCTATTGAAATCAAAACAACTCTAAAATGAAAAATTGCACGATATATACGTGATTTAAAATTAATTTTGAGGGTAAAAATAACAGAAGTTTCTTATTTCTATAACGGATATACAGAAACGGAAGCCGATTTTTACAGGAAACGAAAACGGATATTTGGTTACACCATGGTTTAAAGAGTAAATAAAACTTCAGTTGGCCAAAACAGAAATATTTATTAAATTTTGGTTTATTTTGCATTAGACACCAAAACTAGCAAGACGTTCATTTCATGCTTTTGTTTAAGCAACCAAAACATAAAATATTGGCTTGTCAGATATATAAAATTATTCGTTTTCGTCTCAGTTGTGTCTGCTTAAAGTAATTTGGAATTTTCGATGCAACAGCTATACACTGCAAAAAATGGTGACTCAAATTGACTCTATTCGAAACATGCTCTACGGGACTACACAAACTAGGTCAAACTCGGCTCAGCGAGAGTCAATCGTGCGATTCAGTGAGTCGAATGTGACTCTGGCAGAGTTGAATTTGACTCAGTTTGCGTAGACCCGTAGAGCCTATTTCGGAGAGAGTCAATTTGACTCACCATTTTTGCAGTGTACGCTTGTTCTCTGCTATTTAGGAGCTTTTAGCCGCTTTAGGGCTGTCCATATGGGTAGAATGAAATGTAAGCCGAGTTAGTGTACACAATTTTAACCATATATTAAACTATTATAACCCCTTCGGAAAAGGAAAACGATCCAGCGCTGTTCTATACATGGGCCGCTTTAATTTGCGTACGTTCGTGTTTTTGCATCGACAACTTGAACCTGCAACTTGCAACTATAAAAGTTTTGTTCCAACAGATGGTTTGTGCAAGCAGAAGTGAAACAAATCGCCAAATATGTGGAGTATACAGAGCTGGGCCAACTGAAATTTAATGAAGAAATTTAAAAATTTAGTGAAAGAAAATCTCAAAAAATACATCAAAAATTCTGTCTCGAGCAAGTGCGAAAACTTTCAACTAAAACTTACGTCTGAATCTAAATGTAAAGCGTAATACAAAATTGTAGCACAATCGAAGCAAACCAACTGGCAAAGCTTTGATGTGCCTTTCAGTTCAAATGTATTGATAGTCTTACAGTCATAGACAGCCTATATATCTAACAGTGTCGGATTTAGAAATTTCGGCCAATGTAGGCAACAGGGACGAAACAGTATTATAAGCATATTCCTAAGCCTAAGCCTAAGCCTAAACCTAACCACAAGAATGAGCATATTCCTAAGCCTAAGCCGAAGCCTAAGCCAAGCAAAAAAGATAAGTCTAAGCTTATGCTTACTCTATTCTAGTACCACAGAAAAACTCTCCGACCCGTGATCTTTGCATGGACCGAAATTTCTGATGCGCAGGCCTCGCGATAAATAATGGTTAAGAAATGATAGTGATAACAAATTTGCAAAATTTATAAAGTAAACTTACGTAAGCTTTAAACTAATTCTTGCTTATGCTTAGGCTTATGTGCTAACCTTACGCTTAAACAAAGGCTTAGGCTTAGACTTAGAAATATGTTAATCCTTTTGTTACGGTTCTGATCTATACCTACATTTGCCCAAATCTTGAACGCTGAGCATTTAAAGTTTGGTGTTCAATTTAACGTAGATTTTACAGTTGTGTTTTGGCGATATTAACGCGTTCAAGCTCTGTTGACTCATTGACTCTCCTCAAACCATGTTCGCATTTGGTTTTCCAATCATTCGATTTCAGTTCAACTTCATTGCCCGAATTTTGTAATTTTAATTCGTTTCGTTTTTCGTGTTGCTGAGTCTTCCCTTCAGAGTGCCGTTTCGATTTTCCCGAAGCCCTATCCGAACTACTTGCCGTAGTAGTTTCGTCGTCGTTGTCAGATCCATCTTCGCTAGCGTTCCCTACCAGCCCAACCGCGGTCCCAAGCCATCGAAATTTCGCTACAATCTCTTCCATCATCAAGTTGACACACATCGACAGAACGGCGAGTCCGATTACGATATAAAACGCCGAAATCGCAAGCTTAAAGCTGCCCCAAAGCGTTCCTAACTCCGTCAGCCCGGGCACATAATCGCCAAATCCAATTGTGCTCAGGGTAACGAACGAAAAATACGCACTTTCCACAGCGGTCCAATTATTCCACGCGGCGAACAAAACCGTTCCCAGTAGAATATAAGTAAATATTACCATAATTGTTAGTGTTACCGGAATATTCATTGTACTTTCGTCAATATCTTCAGCGGCAATTGCGTGCGTTCCGACAGAAATTTGACTCCAACGCCGCTGTTCGGAACCGGATATGTCGCCTGGGTTGGTTGCGGGTGAATGAGAAAGACGTCCTGATTCTATGTCGACATCGTCGACGCTGCTTGAATCTGGTTTGGGTTTGGCATCTAAGAATATTATGGCAAATGTTATGTTTAAGGGTGTAATAGTAGTCTTACCATTAAGTCTAATTCTTAGCATTCTGAAAATCTCAGCATATGAACATAAATATAAGCGTAAGCTGATTGTGGAAAGCTTTACTACTCAGGGCCAATGTAGTGAACAGAGGCGGAACGGTATTAACCATATTCCTAACCCTAAGCCTAAGCCTAAGCCTGAGCCTGAGCCGAAGCGTAAGAATGAGCATATTCCTAAGCCTAGGCCAAAGTCTAAGCCTAAGCGAAGCAACAAATTGCCCTGCTTTAGTGTTGGATCTAAAGGTCGGCGCTATCGCGGCACGCATAGCGTCACCCTCGCCCATTATACACCCACCCTATCACAAAACCCTATCCTTTTCGGTGAACGTTTTTCCATGCAGCGGCAAATTTAATATAATTGGTTAAAACCAATAGTGGATAATCGCTATTTAACAAGAGTGTGCAACTGGGCACATTCTGTATATAAAAGAATGTACCCGACACGCGTTGCGTTTTGGTTCTACCCTTCTTATTTAGAGGGGGTTCAACCGGTGCGAACCAAGTCACTTTATGTATGCGGTGTGAAACACACTCCTCTAATAGGTTAATTTAGTGGTATTCGCATGTGGAAGCGACCCCCCTCTAAAGAAGGGGGGTCGGCCAAAAACGCAACACCCGGCTGTACGTTTTCTGCCATGCGGGACCCAAGAGTTGCATACTCGTGTCATTATCCACTCTTGGTTCAACAATCCCAGTTGTAAGCCAGTTGCCCTCTTCAAAATAGCCAAGGAAGAACGTTTTCAGGTCATCTTAAAAATTACAATTTAAATATAAAATATATATTTTGCCGTCTTATACATTAACCACACGTTTCAGGTTAACACGTTTAGGCGCACAAGGTTTCCGCAAAGACGATTAGGCGTCTAAAGGGTTGCGCTATATTTGACGTCCGGCGCCGTCCGTCACCGTCCATCACCCTACGTTATCATACGTGAGTTATTTGCGTACGATATCGCACGGTAATGTACGGCGCCGCACTGTGACGGACAACGCCGCTTGGTGACAGACGGCGCCGCTTGGTGACAGACGGCGCCGCACGGCGACGGACGGCGTTGCACGGTGACGAACGGCACCGGACAGCGCCGCACGTCGAAAAAGTATATCACAATCCTATTAATTGTTTAAGAACGAAGTGTACACAAGACAAAAATGCGTTCTCAAAGTTTACCGGGTTCGTTCGGCCCGTCCGCCCTGTGACTGTCGCTTCCATCCCGGCCATCCCCGGCCTGTGAGCTGTGACTTGTCCAAGCGGACGGCGGCCTTTGCTGTACGCACATATATTCAGCGAACAACTGCCGGTGTCGTTCGTAATTTGCATGCCGTCTTCTCCAGCACAACCAGCAACAGCCTTTCGCGTAGGAAGTTCGAAATAAATGCGCCATGGCGTCGCCGATATCAGCAAGAAACATAAGCATCAGCGGCATTCCAAGCAACGAATACGGTATTACCATACACTGGCCTATTGGAGTTTTGGGACCTACGTGACCGTATCCTGAAAATATTTATGCGCAAACTCTATAATATAATCTATATATTCGTTAGTATTTAGTGTTCCCTCAAATTCAAACGGGCCTGTAGCCAAGGGGGGGGGCAGGGGACCGCAGCTTCCCTGAAAAAATTTTGGTTTTTCCATGGGCAAATTTTGGTGTCCCCCTAGAGAATTTTCAACGTTGCCTGTATGAAGTGAACGAAGCCCTGGTATGCCCCTCCTGACAAATTTATATCCGGCTCCGGCCCAGGCAAAACACTGGATCCGCTATTTATCAGTCTTGGTTAACTTTTGGTCGTCACCGAAAAAATATAATTTTCAAATAAATTATCCGAATGCTTTTTCGTATTTTTTGCATTTTTTCCTATTTTTTGTTTGTTTTCAGAGTATCGCTAATAATTTTTGCGTAACTATGATTCACACAATTATACCGAAATTTAATCTATCAGGCATTACTTGCTTCAACAATATTCTGCTTTTTACAGGTCTACCAGCATTTGCTGAATCTTCGACATCAAGTGTCGGTTCCAAACCACCGAGACTCAAGAAACCGAGACCTGCCAAATACCGAGACTTGCCGAGACTGAGACCGAGACTTCCATCCCTGATTTTAGCCGCCTCTATTTTATAGTAACCACAGAAAACTGGATATCCTTAAAAGGAACATGGGCCAAACGAATATTGCAACTGAGCACAACGCCACAAAAACATAGAATAGTATAAAATAGGATCGTTGTTAAAGTGTTAAAATTGCATTGGCGTGATACGTTTTGTCACGTAAATACTTTGGGCGCCTTAACCCTTTCTCACATGAATATTTTCTATTTTCCCTGAGACCTACTTTTATGCTAGGATTCGAACTCAGTGACTGAAGTGGGAGGCGTATACCATCACCACTCAGCTATAGGAGCTTGACGCTCGAGCCCGAGGGGGCTCTCACGTCTTGTGGTGATTTAGCACTATGTATACGTGTTGCAATTGTTAAACACGGTGCGATATATATTATTTAACGTATATACACTGCTCTGAGTTGCCTATAGGCAACTCAATGTGAGAAGGGGTTAAACCACAGAAGAAAGAATTGCAAGCTATATGTTTTGATACATGAATACAATCTAGTATTATATAGATTTGAATTCATATATCCGACGCTGGCTCCGTCAGCTTTTGGTATCCGGCCGCATCCTGAGCTGCGGACCTATAAAACTCACCGATCGTCGTCACAATAGTAACCGTAAACAACAAGGCACTCGCAAAACTCCATCCATAATCTTGATCTTCCGCAGCTATCGGTTCTCCTTCGTACCCGAGTGAAATCGCTTCTTTCAACAACTCGTTGTATTGTTCAAACAACGCTGCTACAGTATCGTTGCGAACAAACTTTGACGCTGATAAAATTTCAATTATTTCAGCTTTTTTCAACTCAACTATCAACGAAGCGTTTCGTGTCAGCTGTTTAGATTGAATTTCGTTCGAAAGTTCAAATGCTTGAAACATATACGCACCTCCGACGCAATACGCTCCAACCAGGACGGCGAGGCCGACGTGTGAAAATAGCATATGAAGGCACCGTTTGGCTACTTGGCACACAAGGGTCATAGAGCGTTTGAGGAATGGTTCACGTTTGACGCCGTAGTCTATGGACGGGCCAGAAGATATTACGGTCGACGGTGCTGGAGATGGCACCGGGTGGCTTGGTTTTGACATTCGGAGCCGGTTTGCTCAGAGTAAAGTAGTTTGAATAATTTTGCTAGTTTTTGCAGCGGTTTATATCGTGGAGTATTTGTTACATACCAGATTTGAGTGTACCTCTTTAGTTATTACATGAGAGATGAATAAAAGGTTAAAAAATATTGTTTACTGTGTGACCCGAATAAGATATTTATTTGGCCTCTGCATAGGGCACCCCCTGTTATTCGGTTACTGACAGTTATTTATTTTTGCCCCACGCTCCGTCACCCTTCGTTGCTGACATATATCCGGTACTGCAACTATCCGTTGAATTAATCGTTGATTTGTCTTGTGTCAATAGCTTGTGCGATAATGCAAGGTTATACTTAGGAATGTAAGTGCTTTCAAAACTTAAGTGCGCTTTAAACTTTCGAAGTCAGCTTTATTTGGTCGTGGAGTCATTTATGCGCTACAGTTAGGGATAATTGACATTTATGGACTAGAATTAGGGTTAAGGAACTCTATCCGCTTACGGACTCTTATTACGGATACGGACCCCTATTGATTGGGATCCAAAATGGGAACCCCCTCTTGTTACCCCCCTCTTATTCGGGTTGCTACAGTAATGTACAGGAATCTTCTGTAATTTATTAGTTCTTTATTAAAGCTCTACTCTGTGTGAGGGTGACCCATGTATAGAACAGAGCCGGAACGTTTTTCGGAGTGACTGTAATAAAGTCAGCAAAAGCTTTAGACTAATTTTTTTGCTTAGGCTTAGCCTTAGGCTTAGGAATAGACTCATCCTTACGCTGTGGGCTTAGGCTTGCGCTTAGGCTTAGGTTTAGGAATATGCTTACACTACTGTTCCGGCCCTGTTCTATACATGGGCCATGATGGTTATGGATTTAATACCAGTTTATACCCATAAGCCTAATTCTAAAACTAAAAACGAGCTACACTTAACCTAAGCCTAAGCCTAATCTAAAAATTAGTCTAAAGCTTACGCTTATTCTATTGCAGTCCGGCAGGAAAACGTTCCGCCCCTGATCTTTTACATAGGCCCATAAAAAGCAAGAAAAAGTTTCAAAAATAACTTCACTTGTAAAAAATGGACCTATTACGAATAGGTATATTTGCACGTTTACGTGACTGAGTCAATTTACGTAAACGAGTTTACCGAGAGTACGACAAATTGATGAAGCTTGCACTAATCGCGTCATAAACGGTGATAAAAAGAAAACTCTCAGCGCTTACATAGCTACACAATATTACTGGTTCATATACGCTCATGGTGACCTCAAACCCTTAACATGGTTTGCCGTATACCAAAAAATGTTGGATTGTGGGACCGGCGCTGAAAAAGCCAATAAAATTGACTCTCGAGACAGAATTAGCGACTCTCGTTTATATACTCAAGCGTTTGACTTGGCAGGAGTCAACGCTGGTTTGGGGCCCGCGACCCTCCTGCCCCACGTAGCGCCACGTTCCTGCCGTTCAGCCAGTCTTCGCTGGAGTTAAAAGGAGTTGTTTGTTGTTGTGTTGCAAAGTGAAGCATTTGACATTTTGAAAAACATTCAATGAAAGCATGGTGTGTTGATGTGCAATTGTTGCATGCAGGCCTGCGGCTGGAAACTCTGAATAATATTAGACGCTTATGCGTTTACAATACACATTCGACAGTAATACAGCAACTCTGGCGCGGCCGTGGACACCCAAACTTTTCCCTTTGTGTAGAAATGTTTTCGCTGATTTGTGCCCTCTCATTCATAAAATGGAATGCGCCTTTTAGGATCAGAATAAAATTGAGAATGGTACTTGTCCCAACTGTCCCGCTGTCAAAATGTCCACGCTGTCCCAACACAACTGTCTCCCAGTCCCATTATATTTTTATATTATATATATATATATATATATTATATATATATTATATATATGTATATATATATTTATATTTATATTTATGTATATAATTTTTTTAATTTTAATAAAAAAATGTTTACCAAAACAAAATATGACCAATATAAAAATTAATACTTATGCCAAAATAAGTAAGGGTCGTCCTCAGATTTAACCGTTATATCAATGCTGTAGTATAGAACAGGGCCGTAACATTCGTATAAGCATATTTCTAAACCTAAGCCTAAGCCTATACAAAACATAGCCTAAAGCCTTAGCTACGCTACTGCAGTCCGGCGGAAAAACGGTCCGCACCCAGTCTTTGGATGAGCCTCACTTTCAAACTCGGTGTATGGTTAGGGATTTCGCTGAGCAGACAAGGACGAGATAGGATATGAGGAATCTAAGCACGACCCCAAAGTATACAAAATTAATAACCAATGGATTTTGTACATAGGCAGAGAAAACAGGCAGCAGTGATTATAATACAAATGCTATATGAGATTTACGGATGTACGCTGCATGGAATGAAATGCTTGAATCAGGCCTGTGGCTAGTCAGACTGTTCCGGACGCAGCCACGCGCCTCCGCACGGACGTCGCCGTATGCCGAGTATAGCACAGCCCTACACTTTAGATTCCAGTGAGTTGAATGTAGCTCAGAAACCTGAGCTCTGAATTGGGTTTTTCAGAACTCAGAATTCTGAATTGAATGAACTCATTCTGAGTTAATTAATTAACTCACCCTGAATTAAACAACTCACCCTGAATTAAATCAACTCAGAGCGAGAATTCGCTCTCTGAGTTGATTAATCAACTCACTGGAATTTACAGTGTAGGGTTATTGCTTGGCTTATCCTACTAAAACCACTTAGTACTATGCCTTCATACAAGCATTGTATCCCATTGCGACTAGACAAAAGTGTTGTACCCACAATACAACTCTGTCGATTCTAATTCTTTGGGGGTGGTACGTTTTCAGCATACTTTCCTAATATATTTCCGGGTGGATCGTAATTGGCGACGGTGAAAATTGTTCGACAATCAGGAGTTGTCGCAAACCCGTGTCCTACACGAGCCGACCCGCGCCATACCAGTTGAGTAAAGTGACCTAAAACGCGATAAAGCACACTGATTTGTGGGTCCGTATCCTCATACGGGACCATGAGATGTTCAGAGCAATATTATTGGCTAAATGTGGATATTTGTTAAGGCCTGAAACCGAGATCAACATGATGGGGGACGAAACAATCCCAGGAAAGACAAGCGATGATTTCACATTGCCTAAAAGTGAGCCTGAAACTTTTCTACACTGCAAAAAATGGTGAGTCAAATTGACTCTCCGAAACAGGCTCTACGGGACTACACAAATTGGGTCAAATTAGACTCCGCCAGAGTCAAACGTGCGACTCAGTGGGTCTAATTTGGCTCTGGCAAAGTCCGGTTTGACTCAGTTTGTGTAGTCCCGTAGAGCCTATTTCGGAGAGAGTCAATTTAACTCACCATTTTTTTGCAGTGTAGGGGTCAAAATTTTTCGGTGTGTGTTTGCCTACGTCCTTCTGGCCCCGCTGTGACTACCAACGCATTTTTGGTTTGCATGTTTGTGGTATGTCACCATATTGTTTATGAAACTCAGTGGGAGATACTTTTTTGTGTTCCGAAATTTTACCGTTTTAAAGCGCATTTTAGCGAATTTTTCAATACTTTAAGATTGCCTATAGCGCCAAAGGTGAAAAATGTTGAAGTCGTCTCGTAACACCGCCAGTAGTTTCACCAAGAGTGAGTAAACGATATTTAACAAGAGTGTGCAACTGGCCGCATTCTGTGTAGAAAACAATGTACCCCGGCACGCGTTGCGTTTTTTCCTATTTCCTTTTATTTAATGCGGTGTCAAGAGTGCCACCCTTATAATTTAATTTAGGGGTATTCATATGATAGCGACCCAGTTCTAAACAAAGAACGCTCGGCCAAAACGCAACGTCTGGTAGTACATTTTATACCATGCGGACCCCAAGCGTTGCACACTCTTGTCATTATCCTATCCAGTCTTGGTTACACTTATTTGGGCACAAAATGCATTATAAACCTTCCACTGAACTGTTTGCATCGCAAAAATTTTACGTATGGCATAGCTGATGGTGGAAGAATAAATCCCTCATCTTCTTGGACCCACCACTGACTTACCAATTTGACCTGGATTCTTTTGTTTTGACGTTTTAAAATCCCAATCTTTAATTTCGTCATACCACGCTTGAATTCCCCTACTTCCTAAAAAAGCAATGTTTACAGTTTAATAAACAGAAATATAACGTAGAAAACTTAAATCTTTGTTTTTACCAAGAGTCGATAATCACTCCTTTTGCAAGAGTGTGCAACTGAGTACATTGTGTGTGCAAAAAACTGTACCCAGCGCACGTTGCGTTTTTGGTCTATACCTCCTTATTTAAAGAGGGGTGCAACTTGTGCGAACCGTGGCACTGTACATATACAGTATCAAAAATGATCCGCTTACGGTT
Organism: Enoplolaimus lenunculus; assembly: GCA_030248215.1. Lineage (NCBI taxonomy): Eukaryota > Metazoa > Nematoda > Enoplea > Enoplida > Thoracostomopsidae > Enoplolaimus > Enoplolaimus lenunculus. The sequence continues at coordinate 47,154 of JASANG010002961.1, forward strand.
CAATTTAGAGGTATGCATGTGATATCGACCCCATCTAAATAGGGGGTTTTTCAAAAACGCAATGCCCGGTGGTACATTTTGTACTTTGCAAAACACCAAAGAGTTACACACTGTTGTATGATGCACTTTTGGTTTTACAAAGTAAAAAACTAAAAATCTATGCGAAACATATATAGGAAACACTACACACAAAAAAGTATTTCTGAATTTATTCAGAGAAGTGTTTTCTGTGGCAAATCTGAAAGTTTTGGTGATATTTAAGACAGTTTTTCTAAAAATAACTGGAAAACGTTTATTTTAAGACTTTATTTCAAAACGTTTTTTGAAAACATTTCTGTTATAACAGAAATACTTTTCAAGTGCACTTTGCTAATCATATTTCTCAAATGTAAGAAATTTTTTCTTAAATATCAGAAATATTATTTTGAGTGTACAGTATCCCTTATGGTCAAACACACTGTAGTGAATCAAAAGCCTTCTGTTAAATTGTGGATCCTCAGTTGGGATTAGTTCACGATCCTTTATTTGGACTTCAAAAAACATACCATTAAGACCTTTTTTAATGGACAATGTATATTTACAAGCAACCGTTTGCCTAATACATTTTACTTCGAACACCTTGATTGCCTTCAGATGACTGTCAAAGTAGAATCGGTCGGAAACTTGAAAGGTTTTGGAAAAAAAGCCGTATTTATGGTTGCAGGACACTGGCTGCGCTGCGCCAGGTCAGCACAGACAAGTCGAGCGCAACATAAACCTGTGGCGACGTCTCGAACACAGTACCTTAAAATTTACCTAAAAGTTTGCCACTACGCTACGCTGACCGACTCGTGAATGGCTTTTAACAACATCTGTGTGTGGTCAAAATTAAGACTGTGGATAGGTGGTTAGAAATTCTTCCCCAGGCCCGTAGCGAGCCCACCTTGCTAGGGGTGGCTAAAAAAATTTCAGGAGGCGCATTTAAAGGTTTTCAATGACTTATAAGCAAGGTCAAAAATCTTCTAAGGGGCCAACGTTATTCCAGGGGGGCTGAGCCCCTTCTCGTGCCCCCCCTTGGCTACGGGGATGCCCTCCCGCCTAACAAAAAAAGAATTGTATTGTAAGAAGTTTTTTTTCTCGGACCACCAGTATAAATCTTCAATCTTCTTTGTGTAATTAATTTCTGGTAGTGAGTCTAAGTATATTAAAATACCTTTCTCATCTCGAATCGAATGTGAATGCCAGCGATAATACAAATTTTCACCAGTAAACGCTCGACCACGTCGTGAGCTGTGTTTCAGCCCGCTGTTTGATCTTGCTAGCTTTTCAGCGTACTCTTGAGCCATTCCGTCTAGACATTTGTCACGTTTTAGACGTCGGACACCGTGTGTTACTCGCAGTTTGTTCGTTCTTTCAACCGCTTGTTTTCGCAATCGTTCCAAGTTTACTGAAAAATATTAATGCCAAATATTTTCCTCTGACTCAAAGACATAAATTGCATGTCGTTATCAGTGCTTCGACAATGACTACTCGTCGACCGACCGATTGTAACCCGAGGTCTCGGCGACCGACTCGACAATTTGTCGCCCACCACTGCGCTTAGGCTTTAGGTTTAGTGAACTAAACGTTTATTTGTTTGTATCAAAAGCTTAAGCGATAATGCAAGGCTATTCTTAGGAATGCATTTTCAAAACATAAGTATGCTTTATAGTTTCCAACTCAGCTATATTTCGTGCTGGACTCATTTATGCACTACAATTAGGGATAATTGACATTTATGGATTTGAAGGGTTTAGGGACTCTATCCGCTTGCGGACTCTTATTAGGTATATGGACTCCTGTTGATTTGGACTCAAAATGAGGACCCCACTCTCATTTCCTCTCTCTTATTCGGGTCACTACAGTATATACAGTAATAATTAATTTTTACTTTAGCGTCAGTCTGTGTACGAACTGGGACTTCAGACCATTTCATTAAGCAGCTGGAAAAGCAGGTTACGGATGGTTTCGAACTAGCGACTTTCTGCGTGTCAGACAGACGTTCAGTTTAGTGTAGAAATAAATTTTATTCCAAATAATTAACTGTTATGGTATAATCATTGATTTTGCCAATGACACTTACTGCATTTTTGTGAACTTCCTGAACTTTGTGTCAGTTTGCATGCGGTTAGTTTGGTTGCTAAAAACAATATATTAGCCAAGGTTCGTACCGCTAAAGTTTCCGGATGCTTTGGCATTGGAGAGATGGCCAAAGTAAAGAACAGGGGCGGAACGGTATTATAAGCTTATTTCTAAGACTAAGCCTAAGCCTATGCCTAAGCGTACGAATGAGTTTATTCCTAAGCCTAAGCCTAAGACAAGCAAAAAAATTAGTCTAAAGCTTAAGCTTACTCTATTGCAGTTCCACAAAAAACGTTCCGCAAATGATCTTTACATGAGCCGGAAAGATTGTACGCTTAAAATATGATTGGCTCTGGGCGGATCCAGGTCAGAAACGCACGCAGTCCACGTCAGAAAATGTTTTGTGATAAAATACTAAGGTCCCTATACAATTTTTCACCTCAGAAAATTCGCACACACAGTTGAAATTGCGTTTCATAAGTTTTGCCAGCCCCAGTGGTTAAATTTTCGTTGTTGTGCTGTTTCGTAAAACTTTTACGAGTTTTCCAAGTGTCTTTTATCTCCTTTTCACATAGAATATTCTTTGAACAACTTAGCGCAAACGGTGTACGTGGAATTGATACATATTATAATGAGCAGTGTTCAACAATTACTACGCGTATGCTTACTACGAAATCTACACAAGACATGAGAACACCCTCGGGCTTGTGCGTCAAGCTCCTATAGCTGAATGGTTATGGTAAAACGCTTATTTCCCATAAATTTCCTATTCAGATCCATGTTTGAAATTAGATCTTATATGAAATCGAAAATATTCATGTGAGATGGAGTTGATAGAACTATTTTCATTCGCTGTCTTGTAAATTTTGAAATAGTACCGTAGTATTCCACTGATCAGTGCCGGAGCAGACTAGAGTGGGGGCGCCTTCAAATTTCCGGGGTGAAACACCCTTGCGATGATCAAAATTTTTTAAATTTTCTGTTTAAAATCTTGTTATAATGGGGCCATTTTTTGTGGTGAGTTCTCCAAATTGGAGTGTGGGGGGTGGCAACTTCCGCCATGACCCTGATAAAATGTTACAAACTGCTTGCTTTCTCGAACCCACAGTATTTGATACACTAGTTTCAAAAGTTTAACCCCTTCTCACATTGAGTTGCCTGTAGGCAACTCAGCGCAGCATATATTTATGTTAAATAGTATATATCGCACCGTGTTTAACAATTGCAACACGTATACATAGCACTAAATCACCACAAGACGTGAGAGCACCCTCGGGCTCGAGCGTCAAGCTCCTATAGCTGAGTGGTGATGGTATACGCCTCCCACTCCAGTCACTGGAGTTCGAATGCTAGCATAAAAGTAGGTCTCAGGGGAAATAGAAAATATTCATGTGAGAAGGGGTTAATAACCTGTAAAACAAATTTAGTTAAAATTGTGAACCTAAAATCGACCGCAAGACAAACGTTACATTTATCACAGTTGTTTCTGACAACTTTGCAAGGATGATCATTCACTGAACAATCGTTTCCAGTTGCAGTCATTCCGATGTATCCCTGTGAACACCAAAGTTTTGCCGCTTTGCAACCGCTGTCACCCAGGTAGCAACCGAGACCGGAGGAAACGTGAACCAGGGAGACAAAAAATAAACAAAGCGATACCCTGAAATGTAACGAATACAGGTTATTTTCTTTTCGAAAAATTACGAACTGTAGTGACCCGAGTAGAGGGGGGCTGATATTTATTTGGCTTCTCCAGACGGTACTCGTGTTATTCGGTTACGGACTGTTATTTATTTTTAACCTACACTCCGCCACTCTTCGTTACTGAAATATAACCGGTATTGCAACTATGTGTTGGATTCGACGTTTATTTGTCTTGTGTCGATAGCTTGAGCGATAATGCAAGGTTATACTTAGGAATGTACTTTCAAAATCGAAGTACACTTTAAAGTTTCGAACTCAAATTATTTGGGCCTGGAGCCATTTATGCGCTAAAATTACGGATAATTGACATTTATGGACTCTAATTTGGGTTTATGGACTCTATCCGCTTACGGACTCTTAGGGATACGGACTCCTGTTGATTGATACTCAAAATGGACATCCCCTTCTCTTATTGCCCCCTCTCTTATTCGGGTCACTACAGTAGCTACTATTTTTTCGCATAGTTTATTTAATTTTAATTTAAAACAAAAGCCGTATTCTCAGCATTGTGAACCCCCTATCACCGGTTAGCGATAAGTTTTCAAACGAGCTTTGCCTTTGCCGATCTTAAAAACTTGCGTTAAAGTTGATTCAAGTACAAAAATGGGTTAACTTTCAAATTTAACCGTTCACTGGTACTTATAAGTTACATTAGGACTATTGCCAATTCGTCATCGAAGCTCATGCTGCAAACATTTGAGAATACGAGTACATATTAAAGCGAGATCGCAGTGTGAAAGAATTTGTAGTTTTAGACTTGAATATAATTCCATTCACAAGCATTTCGAATGTATACTGGAAACTCGCAGTAAGTAAAAGTAGAATTTAGCTTATGCCCACATTTCTAAAGGTAACCACTCTGAACGGGGCGACCTATATTCCTTGACCTCAAAACTGTCCAAAACGGTTTCAGAATACATTTTTCAACCCAAACCGAAACCGCTAACAACTCATGAAATTCATTTCTTGTAAAACACAGCTGGCATGGCGTGAAATGATTGGATGAGATGATTACAAGTCAAATATGAACAATTTTCAAAATCGAACCATTTTTGTATGCAAACGAAAGCGAATAATTGAACAGACTTTAGAGATTTAACCCTTTCTCACATGAATATTTTCTGTTTTCCCTGATACCTACTTTTATGCTAGGATTCGAACTCGGGTGACTGGCGTGGGAGGCGTATACAATCACCGCCAGCAAAGGGGGCCTCTCACGTCTCGTGGTGATTTAGTACTATGTATACGTGTTGCAACTGTTAAATACGGTGCGATATATTTTATTTAACGTATATACACTGCACTGAGTTGCCTATCGGCAACCCAATGTGAGAAGGGGTTAAACCGATAATTGCTGTTTATATTCAAATTTGACTGCTGCGAAATTAATATTCGTACCGTATAATTTACGAGATTTTGAATTACAAGTTGTCGGTCAACGAATTGTCGTGATACCTCTAAAAATCGAAGAATTGTCTTGATACGTCTAAAAACTTACCATTTCAAAGCAAAATATGTGGCTGACATTTTTAGCTGAAACATCTTCAAGGTTACAGAACTAACGCCGGAGTCACTTCACGTATTTCGTTGTTTACAATATTTATAGAAAACAATTAATTTGAAATGTAATTTTTAGTTACTGACCAAGTTTTAGTTTGGCTGTTTATTATCACATAACTGAACAGGAAATAACTTCAAAGCGTCACAGCGGATCCAAAAAATTCTGACGGGCAAGACAACTCGATATATGAGATTGAAAAAAATACTCGTGAACAAGAAGCCAAACGCAATTTTAGTACTAAATTTACAAAGAGTTGATTTGATCTGTTTTATGGGGTTTAGGCCTGCGCGGTTCGCTTTCAGATTCGTCAATGTGGAGGATAACAGAAATACTAAGGAACTTTCAGTTTAAAAAATAGGATTTAAGATGCACAAAACATTTTATAAACTAGCAAATATCAAAAACTGTACGACGATTATGAGTTGGCACGCGCGTTGTACACAAATTTACACAAAGTTTAAGCATCGACTTTTACAAAGACTGTCAGATCCAAAAGGGGGGGGCACGTTGGCCACGGCCCCTCAGACGACGTTCAAAACCAAAATCTGTCATTTAGGTTTAGTACTAAAATAGCGAGTGGCTTCTCACACGTTTCAGTTGTGTGTTTTCTGCTGTTTATTCTCGCGCAACCTCGCTGTTCCAGAAACATTTGCGGATCCGCCACTGTTTGCACGAAATAAAGATTGTTTTGCAAATTTCATAAGAGCAATTTTCAATTGCAAAAAATCGCGATGTTTCATAGTTTATGACAAACTGAAAAACAGCTTAAACCAGCATCGCTGTAGCAAATTTAACGCTACTTCAAGTGTGAGAGTTTACAATTTGGGCAGAGCAAACACTGTTAAAATCGGAGTTAATTTCAACTCAAACACTTTTTAACTCGAGATTTCAAAGCTTATTATTAGCATAGTTTTTGTTGCAAGTATTGTTGTTTTAATGCTGTTTAATATTATTTATCTTTTTTTGCTATTATTATAAAGACCCATGTAACTTTAAGGGGCGTCCAGGTTTTGGTGGGTCCGTAAAAAAGCAGGTCTAAATTCTAGTTTACGTTTTTTGCTTAGACTTAGGCTTAGGCTTAGGTTTAGGTTTAGCAACTCATTTTTCCAACGCTTAGGCTTAGGCTTAGGCTTATGAATACGCTTAAACTACTGTTACGCCCCTTAAAGTAACACTGGCCATTATAAAATTCATATTAAGACTAATATACTAGTATAGACAGGAATGAGCACTAGCTACTGTGGCGGATCCAGAAATTTTTGACGGAGGGGCGCACAATAAATATTGTGAATGTTACAGTTGTATTTTGTTTGTCGGGATTACCCTGTCTACACGAATTGCCGGGATTACCCGAGTTTACTGTACCTCGAGAGCGGCGCGAGTTATAGACGCCAAACACAATTTTTCAGGCTCCAATCTAAATATTCGTTTTACCAATGGACCTTACAAATTTTCATAAAAAAGTTATGACTCGAGTGCGAACACAAGAGATAGTGAACGAATCCTCGTGAGCGAAGTGAACAAGAAGCCAAACGCAATATTTATAGCACAAAAGTAAAAATTTGTAAGGTAGGAACGTTACCATTTCTTCACAAAAAATATTTTAATGGGGCGGTGCGCTCGACCCTACCCCCCTGCATTCGCCCCTGCGTATGCCAAGGGTGTAATGTGTATACAACGACATACCCATATGGACGTAGCCAAGATCTTGAAGAGGGGTTACGTAGCAAAAAACCTTCGAAGGGTGATTTGTTGTGTTGGAAACTGAAACCGTAACGGAAAGTTCTTGTACACAAATCCCGAAAGAGGGGCGTTTGACACCTAAACCTCCTCGGCTACGCCCTTATATACCCACTATAGCTCATGTTGCGTTCTTTAGCCAACTCCCAACACAATTTTGCTAGCGAAATAACTCATTTTTAACGATCAGCTGCGAAATATCTTCAACTTTGAACTAAAGCTTAAAATTCTAAAAAAATGTTTTTAAATTTAAAATATTTTTATGCTGCAAATGGTATACCAGCCCAAGTGGCAAATCAGTGGGAGGATTGACGTAAACCTTAATTGTTAAAATTTATATTTCATAGTGTAAATAATCGTTTTAAATGCGAAAATGAGTGATATTTTTAATGTCGGAAATACTTCGGCTGCGTTGCTGTATTCGTACATTTCTGGTGCCGACAAAATACAGAAAAATTGTATCATTTTTTATTTTCAAACAGCAAAAATCAATTAAAGTTTCAGTTTCCAAAGACATCAATTAAACAAATCCACGTCTTTGGTCGTAGCAGAAAACTTTATCTGATTCAAACTTAACTCTGTGCTATATTGATTGGACAAAAATGGGGCTTGGAGCAAGTCGTATAGGCTTTGTTACTGCCACGAAATGTATACAGCGGGCGGATAATATTCCGCAAGCCTTGATTAGTTTCTAGCCTTAAGGTTTTTTGTTTCCTATATATACACATATATAAGTATATATATTTAAAAAATTTGGATATGAGGATCTTAAAAATATTCGAGCTATTAAACAGGAAGATATCTATCTGTAAACCACTTAGAACCAACTTACAGGCCATACAAGGTTCATATCTTTATACGCTTCCTAAACATAGTGTTTTTGATATTTTCAGATTTTGATATAACTTAGGCTTCGGCTTAAAGCGTCGTAAATAACTGCCGTTTACAAATTTTAGCACAACTTATGCTTAGACTAAGACTACTGTTTGGAGGATAAGCGACCAGTGCAAAATCATCTAAGAACGTCTGACACTGAAAAATGTTAAAAAAAGTAGTTGCCAGTACACAAAACACATAAAATATTTAAGTTCGAACTCTCAAAAATATATTTATTTGCGCAAGCGATGAGAAAAAAATCCGTTCGACTCAAAATATACTCAATCGATAGGGATTCCCACATAAACTATGCTAGCAAATTCCGCCGCCCCCCTATTATTTATATTGAGTCACGAGCATTATCGCAAGCATAGAATGAAACAGAATATTTGCAGAACAGACTGAAAAAATGTACGAATCTACGCGATAATTCGTCGCCCGACAACTTGTCACCCAACATTGTCCTAAAGATGATGAATAAATAATCTAAGCACAGTCGTAAGCGTATTCCTAAGCCTATGTATAACGATGGGCAACGAATCGTTGAATTGATGACGGTTTGGATGTGGTCGATCGACGAGTTGTCGGGCGATGAATTGTCGTGATATTAAAATATGTATGAGCTGGATAGCGAAGCGCAGACGCTGCGAACAATTTAGCTTGTAAAGTTGCATACAGTATGTATTCTTTGCGTTTAAAGAGGTATTCACCATTGATAGCAATGACGGGCAATGTTACCCTTAAGGAGCTTGCGTTACAGTAGTATAAGCATATTCCTAAGCCTAAAGGTTGAGTCTAAAGTCTACGCCTCAGCGTAAGGTTTAACCTATTAACTAAGCCAAGCTCAAAGCTTAAACCTTAGCATAAAGGGCCAATGTAAAGAACACGGGCTGAACTGTATTATAAGCAAACTCCTAAGCCTAATGCTCAGCCTTAGCGTAAAAATGAGCATATTCCTAAGCCTAAGCCTACGCGTAAACCTAAGTCAAGCAAAAAAAATTAGTCTAAAGCTTAAGCATACTCTATTGTAGTTTCACAAAAAACGTTCCGCCCCTGATCTTTACATGGGCCGCATAAACGGAAAATAATCTTCAGCTTAGCTTACTCTATTACAGTCCCGCTGATAGACGGTACGCCACACAAAGTACCGTGAGTCGCAGTAATGATAGGCAGCGAAGATAATTATACTTTGCGTTATGTCGACAAAACGCCTGTTTCGTCTACTAGCATCCATAGAGAATCTAATGCAAACTTGTTTATCAACAATTGTTTTGCGGGGCAAAATAGCAAAAAAACATCCGTTACAGACAAATGTCACAGTTGAACGTAGCGTTCAAAACAGTCCAAAGTTGAAATTTTTTCAAATTTAGGTAACAAGTTTTCGTTCAAAATTAATATTTTAAAAAACTCTCATTTATACGCACGCAGAAATGAAGATGATGTTGCACATAAATCCGCTTATTATTATTATTATTATTATTATTATGCTCGAATGACGATAGAAGCAGACAATCGCCTATAATGTGTTTGAAAATTGACATTTCAAAAAGCTTTGTAAGAAAATTGAAATGTCTTGAATTTTTTAAATTTCATTTTTTTAAAATTTTGACGAATGAAAAACAGACATTACTACACGATATATGTGTACCAGTATATATCTACATAACTAAAACTTCGAGAACGCTGAATATACGCGTAATTTAGGCGTATATTTCAAACTGACTTTTACATTCGAATCTATATTATTAAAGCTTGAACGCCCCATATACGAATTTTGGGTAAGTTTATATTTTAATTTCCTGGCAATAAAATTAATAGTCTAAACCTTAAGCTTACTGTATTCTATCCCCACAGAAAAACGTTTCGCCCCTGATCTTTACATGGGCCCAGGCAACAAAATTAATAGTCTAAACCTTAAGCTTACTGTATTCTATCCCCACAGAAAAACGTTCCGCCCCTGATCTTTACATGGGCCCAGATTTTTTTATGAATTCGCTAACATTTTTGTGCATTGCGCAAAATTGGACGACTAAAAGAACAAAAGTATGCAATTCAGTGTTTTCCAAGCAACAAGTTATTGTTGCAAATATTGCAACCATGTTGACCAGTACATCAAAAGCTGGACCGCCCACAATAACGTAATTTCGGCAGTAAAAATTATTTGTCATAATTTCATATAACAAAAAATAATAGAAATATTGTGTACCATACGCTAAGAAATGTTTGAATTGACCGTATTACTTTTAACGTTTCGGTGTTGCTAGCGTTTACAACCTCTTTGAGTAGCATAGAATATCAGTTGTGATTGTATTTCAGCAAAATTTCAGCTGTAACAATAAATTTTTCAAATTTTGAAATAAAATGCGTAAAAAGTGAATTTTAACTGACCTCACGTCTTTGTTGCGTATGACACAATATGCTTCAAAGTTAGATCATTTCAAATTACACATTAAAAATAGACGGTTAGTCACTTCGACTCATCAACGTTGGCATGGTATCTACGCGTCGAGCACGTATCCAACAGGGGGTCAGCATCCTATGAAAAATTTATAGCCCACCGAGAAAGATTTGAACGCTACTTTTAAGTCAACGAAATCACCCAGTATGATCCTCTTGAAAAATTTTCAGCTCCCGCGGCAAGGCGAGTTGGCTACGGGCTCGCTACCGCGTAGCAGCTGCCTCCCTTCAGCGCAAACTTTGGCCCAAGATAATGATAAGGCACTGGTATAGATAGTGGGACTATGGAAATTTACACACTGGAAAGTTTAGGCTTAAACTTACGCTTAGACTTAGGTTCAGGTTTAGACTTAGGATTAGGTTTCAGTAGGCAGCACCCTATGGATACCATGGGCCAAAATATTGATATAGGCTGATTAATATATGGTAAAAAGTGGCACGTTTTCTTCAGAATCTTGTTTGGAATTGTTGCAAAAAATCTCACACTCCTACCTAATGTTTCAGTGGCTCAGGCCAATTTAAAGAACAGGGGTGGAACAGTATTATAAGCAAACCTAAGCCTAAAGCCTAAGCCTCAACCTAAGCGTAAGAATGAGCATATTCCTAAGCCTAAGCCAAAAGCCTAAGCCTAAACCTAAGCGTAAGAATGAGCATATTTCTAAGCCTAAAAGTAAGCCTAAGTCTAAGCCAAGCAAAAAAATTAGTCTAAAGCTAAAGCCTACTCTATTCTAATCCCACAGAAAAACTGTCCGCCGCTGCGGCTCCTATACATTGATTATTGATTTACGTTGTAGAACATGAAGATATTTAATTAAAAGCAAGCAAAATTTAGTTTTAAATTAAAGCAAAATTAAGCTTAAAAAGTCTCCTAAAATACCAATAGATGCCTTAAGGGGTGCTAGTTATATTAGCGGCCTTGCTATGTTCCATCCATTGCCTTTAGTCACCATTGTATGCTGTGAAAATTGTTTTTCATTTTAATTTTTTTGTTGTTTTACTGTCTTTTAATTTTACCGGTGTACTGATGAAGCATAAATAATAAAAGAAATAACAGCTTAAAATAAACACTAAAGCGAATTCATGGGATTATAATATACACCTACCAGGACCGAAGCAGTCACCCCCATACTCCCATTTGGTGGTCCACCCCTAAAGGGCCCCCACCCTAACCGGTTGAAACAAAAACCGCTTAACATTTAAAATGCGTCTGGCTTCTCGCTCGCTTCGCTCGCGAGTTTGGGGCCCCCAACCTGGAATTTGGAGGCAGCCCCCGCCCCTGCCTGCTCCGGCACTCATACCTACACTGCAAAAAACGGTGAGTCACATTGACTCTCTCTAAAATAGGCCCTACGGGTCAACTCAAACCGAGTCAATTTCGACTCCACCAATGTCAAATTCGACTGAAGTCGCATGTTTGACTCTGGCTGAGTCGAATTTGACTCAGTTTGTGTAGTCGCGTAAAGCCTATTTCGGAGAGGGTCAATGTGACTCACCATATTTTGCAGTGTACTGCCTGTATATTTCTTACGCTTAAAAATCTTCAAATGAATAATTAATACAAAGTAAATACTTTTGCAGAATTTCTAGTTAAAGCCTACTACATCCTGTTATGTCTAAAGATGGTTCTCGATCGCTATGCTCGCTCCCGAAACACTTTTTGATGTTGGTCATTATTAGAAAGTGAAGACTCTAGCAGAAAAAAGTACCGATATACATTGGCTGCCCTTTAAAAACTGAAATTTAAATTATAGCTTAACTAAACTTGAATATTAGTTTAAGTAGAAAGGTTAACCCTTAACCAACTACTTAAACCGTAAGGGTTGCGTGATAGTTTACTGAGCCGGACTTGGCCGCATGCGGCTATGCGTTGCTAACAGAAAAATATACGGCGAATATAGCGCAACCCTAACCAACTATTTAAACCGTAACCCACTTACTGAAACCTTAACCAACTACACTGCAAAAAATAATTGTCAGTCAAGGTAGGAACCGGGACATCATACCTTTCAACTAAGCAGCTGGAAAAGCGGGCTAGAGCGGGGATCGAACTCTTAGCCTATGGATCCTTAAGCGAATACTCTACCACTGCGCCACGTAGCCCGCCTGTCCAACTGCATTTGTCGTCGACTATATTTGTCGACCGTATTCTGCCAGCTAGCATACATACAGTGCACTGCGCTATATTGCATGTGCACATAACGGACAAGCATGTCTCACATGCTTACATGCCCTTATTTTCAACAAGGTCGTCCCTTGACCGTCCATCCTGCGCGGCTATTTGCCATTGCGCTCAAGGCGTGGCCCCCATGTCAGTCTAGGTAGGAACCAAGGGACATCAGACCTTTTTACTAAGCAGCTGGAAAAGCGGGCTAGAGCGGGGATCGAACTCTCAGCCTACAAATCCATAAGCGGACACTCTACCACTGCGCCACGTAGCCCGCCTCTCCAACTGCATTTTTCGTCGGACCGTATGCTGCCAGCTAGCATACATACAGTGCACAGCACTATATTGCATGTGCACATAACGGGCAAGCATGTCTGACATGCTTACATGCCCTTATTTTCAACAAGGTCGTCCCTTGACCGCCCATCCTATTTTCGACTGGATACCGTGTTCATAGCGCGGCAGTTAGCCATTGCGCTCACGGCGTAGCCCCCGTGTCAGTCTAGGTTGGAACTGAGGGACATCAGACCTTTTACTAAGCAGCTGGAAAAGCGGGCTAGAGCGGGGATCGAACTCTTAGCCTATGGATCCTTAAGCGAATACTCTACCACTGCGCCACGTAGCCCGCCTGTCCAACTGCATTTTTCGTCGACTATATTTGTCGACCGTATTCTGCCAGCTAGCATACATACAGTGCACTGCACTATATTGCATGTGCACATAACGGACAAGCATGTGTCACATGCTTACAATAATGAGTCAAATTGACCCTCTCCGAAAGGGGCTTTACTCGACTACACAAACTGAGTCAACTTCGATTTCGCCGGAGTCAAATTCGACTCACTTAGGCGCACGTTTGACTATGGTAGAGTCCAATTTGAACGAGATTGTGTAGTCTCGTATAGCCTATTTCGTAAAGAGACAATTTGACTCAACAGTTTTTGCTGTGTACTTAAATTCAGCCTAACTAAAAATTAAGTTATAAAAGTTAGGAAATAGAAAATTTGATTTGATTACAGTTTTTACAGTTAGTTGGAATTTGGCATCGCTCAGGTTCCAACTGCGGGATAATTAGTTGGTTATAAAGCAACCCGCTCCAAAAGTATGGTCCCACCCTTACTTTAGAACTTAAAAATATCTGTTTGAATTATTTAACTAAAGACAATTTCATTGGTTCTATTTAGTTTCTTTTATTTCACCAGTTTCACTTTGAAACTTAGGCCCATGTAGAGATCAGGGGCAGAACGTTTTTCTGTGGGATTAGAATAGAGTCAGCTTAAGGTTTAGACTAATATTTTTTTGCCTGGCTTAGGCTTAGGTGTAGGCTTAGACTTAGGAATATGCTCATTCTTAATACGGTTAGGCTTAGTGATAGGCTTAGGCTTAGGCTTAGGAATATGCTTTAGTAAGTTTAAGCTGACAATGTATAGAACAAGACCGTAGCGGTAGTGTGAGCATATTCCTAGACCTGAGCCTCAGCGTAAAAATATGTTTGTACCTAAACCTAAGTCTAAGTCATGAGCCTAAGCAAGCAGAAAACTCTAAAACTTCAGGTTAACTCTGCTACAATCCCGCAGAAAAACGTTCCAATACTGATTTTTACATGGGCCAATTATATAGCAGCTGTTTCCCAAAACGAGATCCCAATGGTCAATTTTTTTTACACGGACATTTCAAAGTTTTTCATGGTTTTCATAACCGCGAATCAAATCGCGTACAATTTAACGCGTTCCGTTGCAATTTTTGTTTTACGCCGTTGGATTTGTTATATTTTTTACAGCTTTGTTTGTCCTGACTGATAAACATACAGGAAACGTAGCAGTAGCAGCTGCACTCGATATATCAGAATGTTTCGACAAGAAAAACTGCGAAAAAAAAACTATTTTAATACACAAACTTTACAGTTTTAAATTTAAAGAAATCAAAATTTCAGACTGTTTTAAAATTTTTGATGTAAATATATTCGTATACATGAATTATATATTATATATAAATATATAAATATATACATATATATTATGTTTGTAAATATATTTATAAATACGTAACGCCTTCCGCCGTTTTATGCCGCGAGCATTATCATATACAGCGACGAGTTCAGAATTTTTGACAGGAACAAGGTTTAAAGCAAATCGTAAAATGTATTGCAAATTTCATTTCGTTGGAATGTTCAGAATTAAAATAAAAAATTCACTTTGAGAATTAATGTTAAATTTAAATTTTATCAAAATTCATGATACGACAAAGGGGTGAGCGAATGCACCACTGCCACCCCCGTACTTTTTTTTGAGATTAGCAGTAGCGCATCTGGAAATTTATTCACAAAGATTCGCGCAACATATAAATGCTGAACAAAGGTTGTGACCGAAGCGAACAAGAAGTCAAAAGCAATTTTAGTATTAAATTGAAAAATACAAAATTTTTCGGTTTGATCCATGTATCGGATCCATGGCCTGGATGCTCTCCCCCGTGCGTCCGTGAGTAAACAGGGGCGGGTATGCGTAACAAACTTTTTCTTTGCATCGTGCGCTGCGTTCATAACCTCGGCAATATTTTAAATTTTGTTATGCACTCAAATTTTTATTACAACTCTGTAACGTTTTATACGGTGGAAGTCTTTAAAACTTATGTTTGGTTTTTTTTACATTTTCAGTTGCGTTGGTTGGTTTGTAGATTTTGTATTCAGTTGATGCAGGCAAAAAATATTAAGTTTTTTTAACTTGTGACATTGACTGTGTTTCTGAATTTTTAGTTCACATTCTCAAATATGTGTAGTATCTTTCGCCAGTTGCTAACAGCTATCGTACACACAAAATAAATGGTCTTGTATTCAAGAAATTTTGTCTGAAATTTAAGACAATTATGTCTTAATACAGACTTCAGACATATATGTCCTATGGGTCTGAAATTTTTTACTCTTAAATGTGTTAAACTTAAGACTTGTTTTATGAACGATTAATACAAATATTTCTGAAGTAAACCACAAATTTGCCATGCAAACCGACTTCAAAATTGGATGCTAAAGCGCAGTCCAAATACCCTAATTTTACAACCTAAGATACGTCCAAGACGTAAACTTAAGATGGAGGGAGCCTGAGCTCAACCCAAAATATCTTTGAAATTCGAGTATTTATATACTCTTTTAAGAATATAAACGGAGCAACTTTTTACATACATAAAAATCAGACAATTAATTCTTGAATTTATTGAGACAAATATTTCTCGAAGGAAAGATATTTGTTCTTATAAATTGGCAATAGCAATTTCTTGAATATAAGACTTTTATGTTTTTACCATCTAAGAAACGAATTTCTGAACTGTTTAAGGCTATTAATGTCTGAAACACAAGACCTTTATGTCTTGAAATGTTAAGAAATTAAGAGTATTAAAATTTCAAGACAATTTACTTTGCGTGTATGTGTGTAGTGTAAATTTCAATGAGTTGATTAATCAACTCAGAAAGAGTTCAATATTTCTAGATTCTATCGGCCGATGTTACTTTTAGTGGCGTAACGGTTTTCTTTTAATAATAGTTGCTAGTCAGCTGGCTTTGCGGAATGCGCAAAAGTTAACGAATGCACAACAACCTGCATGCAAATTATCTTTTCACAGAACAATCACATTTGTTTTCTGACAATATATTGTAAACAATGTAATGCTGGAACGTTGCCCAAAATTCGTACGCGGGCATTCCATGTTTAATTAGGATTGATACGTTTTAATCGATAAAACATTTGCTAAATTTTAGCTAACTTTTTGACGCTCCCGACACAGTATTAATAGCATCTATAACTATTTCAAAATATGGCTAATACGACAATTTCGTAATGAACGCGTTCGTTTCAATTTAAACGACAAAGCCAAACAGTAGTTTTACGCCTCAATGCTAAAATTAATTGCTTTCAAATACTCAGCAAGATGTCCCATTCACGCAGACTAAAGTTAACTTTTCCTACTCAATCTGCAGCGTTTTGCCAATATTTACTCCTACTGGCTAAGACGTTTGCAGCTGCTCAACTTGGTTTCATTCTTGCCACTCTGGTGCAGTCTGAAGTTTCGGTGGCAGCGCGAGCAAAACAACAACGAAGAGATCCGGCGAATTCGCTTGATATTTGCATTTCTCATCAGAAAGCGACCCGATGTGGCGATAGAAACATTCCGGCTTTTTATGACCGTAAGCTTTAAACTGTTAGTTTACAGGCCTTCAGCCAAAAAGCGGAGGCAGAACGCTCAGCCCCACTTGGAAAAATTTTGGGCCCCCCTAGAACATTTTCAATCTTGCTTGTAAATCATTGAAATCCCTTCAATGCCCCTCTTGTGAAAAGTTTTTGACTCACTAGCAAGGTTAGCTGGCTACAGGCCTGCTACTTTAACCTCTGGTTCCGGCAGAATTTGTTGTTCGTTTACTCCGGATTTGTTGTTTGGTCCACATCCGGTTGCAGTCTGCTGGATACGCGCATGAATTCGAGATTTGTATACAATTTTATAACCTGCGCTGTAAAATTTTAGCGGCGCAGAAGTGTTTTTGCAAAATATCACTGGCATTCTGACTAAACTTAGATTATGACACCTCCAGGACTAATAATTAAAAGCTAATTTTATAAACATAAAGTGTATTTTTTACAATAATCCTGGTTTGCAAAACGAGACAAACTTAGGCAATTGTATGCTTTCCCATAGGTTTTTTGGAATTTTTAGATTTTGACATAAATTTGGATTAAGCGTAGCCTTCGACTTTGGGTTAGACCTAGGCTTACGATTTAGTTTAAACGTTAGAAGGTATAACATTAAGATCACGTTTAGGCTTAGGCTATGGTTTACGATCAGTCCTACGATTACAGTTAGGTTTAAGGTGGCACTAAGTATTTGATGACGTACGTCACCGTCTGTCAGCGTTCTTCACCGTGTTGCCCCGCCACTGTATCACAACGCATGTGTATTGACGCATGGCACAGCATATGAATCTGTAAACAAAAATGTTTGGACGTCCGACCCCGTCCGACGACCGACAGTGCCAGCCGCCGCCGAATAACAACAGGGCCGGAGCAGCCACCCCCACTACTTCCCATTCGGGGGCCCCCACACCTAAAAGGGCGTCTCACCATTACCAGTTAAAACAAACACCGCCGAAGTTCTAAAATGCATCTGCTCGCTTTGCTTGGCTCGCGAGTTTGTGTGCCAACACCCTACGGTTTTGGAGGGATCCACCCCTGTCTGCTCCTGCACTGCATATACTGTTTCAGGCTACGAAGATCAAAGACTACTGAACGTTGCAACTGATACGATTTCAGTTCAAGATGAAAATTTTCGCGAAGTTAACGTATTGAAAATACCCGGCAATTATTATTTACGGTTTGGCCGGATTGAAATCGCTAAACAAGACTTAGACTATTTAGCGGCAGATTTAAGAATTGCAATTCAACCCAACTTT
>JASANG010001201.1:0-65213 GCA_030248215.1 Enoplolaimus lenunculus
CACGCAAGAAAGAAGCAGTGATTGGTTATATATAAATAAATATTGCTGTGCTTACACATGTTTTGGACACGTTTGGGTTTTTAATATGGGAAACTGGTTTCTTTAATGCAATACTAAGGTGTAATATTAAATACTGGTATCCTAAAATATGTCAGATTTTAAGGCAACGCTGTAATTAGAAATTGTCACAACAATGAAAAACGGTGCTATAACCACTGCACCATTCTTGCTGGGGCCCTGATTGACCAGTGTGACCGTTGCAGAGATGGAAAGGGGAACACGGAATGGAGCTGAGCTGATTTGCTGCTACTCTTGGAGATAACTTTCTTACGAATTTGGAAATTATTACCTCATCAGTAAGCTGGAATTTTCCTATGTTTGAATCTGTCAGAACGTAAATTATTTTATGTAAATTAAAAATACGGAAATACCATATAAATCACTCAGATGCGGTTATGGGGTATTTGCTCCTAGGCACCGTGAATCGCTTATACCGCCTAATTTTTATTTTAGTGCCGTTATGTTCGATGGTTAAATTTTTTAAAACGAAATTGACGGCTAAACGTTTTCGTGATAAAGTTTTATACAATATGTATTTCAATCAATGTCGCTATGAGAGTGCAAACCTTAGCAGGTTGGCGAAACATTTCTGTGCTAGCTTCCGTTAAGTTTTGTGCTATATATGAATTTGCATAGAGTATACAAGTGTGATTAAAGTTCTAATGTTCCCTTATTTCAGTTTCGGTGCCTAAAGTTTAAGAAACCGTAAATTTTTCAATTCAAAAAGTTCCTAAATTGTACTTTTAGCCTCCCATAAAAACTGGCTCAAACAAATACCTATACTTTCTTGGTTCTCTCCTGCAAATTGTTTTCGCCTAAATCTGCTAATAAACTTTTGCCAACAACACATATTTTTTTTCTAGATTGCTACTTGAGGGCAGTGATAAAAACATATAATGGCTTGGTTTCTGAAACCTTATTGAAATCATCAACCTTTTGTCTTGAATGTTTCCCAGGTTGCCCAAAATTCGTTGAATAAATTCAAGTGAAGCTCCTTACGGGCCGCGGACATATTGCCTCTTCTATTTATAGAGGATCGTTATACTTGCTGCTGATTTCGGTTCAAACGTGCACAAAATTGTATATCGCATTGACGGAAATGAAAAATCGCATAAATTGTAAATGAACATCGACATTACATTTAAGTTTCACCAATTTTATGATTATCATAGAAATACTTTTATTTGAAGCTAAAATGTTTAGGTCTGCCAACCATAAACAACCAGTGGTCATTAGATTCGAAAGGTTTTCACTCTTCGGGTGGAATTCCAACCCCTCTGTTGTTTTTCGTGATATATTTCAACAAAAGAAAATGCTTTCTGCACCGGGATCGTGGTGCATGTAAGTCGTAGGACGGTTTGTTGACTTTTCATTACAAAAAATTGCGCTCTTAACCGGTACTTCAAGTGTGCTGCGCATTCCAATGTAACTGGTGTGATGCGCACATGACTGCAGAACACGCGTAGCGACCTCATATCTGCGGATCAATAGGTACGCTAGCCCATCGAAAAAATTTTGGTGAAAGATTGGTTCGATACTTACTCCATTAATTTTTAATTTTGCACAATTCATGAAAATTTATTCAAATCCGTAGGAAACAGCGACAAAACAATAAAATTTAACCTGCAGCGCTTATCACATTGCACGTATACAATAAAAGCTGCCAAGTGCGGTACGCGCGCTAAAGCCGCTGTGTAAACGTTTCGGATTCGCCAACAAGCGCATTTAAAGGGGGTTCCTGCGTGCGGATAACTGTCGGTTTTTCTCGTTCTTTGGTTGCGAAATTTTTCTAAACACACTACGTCTGAACAAACTTTGAAAAACTATTTAATTTGGTTATTTTTACAAGTTGTCGCATAATTTATAACATTTGATGTGATATACGCGATCT
This sequence comes from Enoplolaimus lenunculus, assembly GCA_030248215.1. Classification (NCBI taxonomy): domain Eukaryota; kingdom Metazoa; phylum Nematoda; class Enoplea; order Enoplida; family Thoracostomopsidae; genus Enoplolaimus; species Enoplolaimus lenunculus. The sequence goes on from JASANG010001201.1 coordinate 1,952, forward strand.
TCTGCTGTCTGACCGGCCGGACTTGTCGAAACTGTTCGCCGGAATGCATTATGTACTCACTAGGTAATTGAAAAAGTGTACGCGGTTCGGTCCACATACTACATTACAGTAAAGGTAAATACCATGTGATGGAGCGTTTTACGGTTTGGCGGACGATAATAAGATCAAATCACAAGCAGTATCTCTTACAATGCTCAACAAATTGAATATATTCTTAAAACAAACAAACAAACAAAACAAACAAACAATCAATCAAACAAACAAACAAACAAACAAACAAACAAACAAACAAACAAATAAACAAACAATCAAACAAACAAACAAACAAACAATGAAACAAACAAACAATCAAACAAACAAACAAACAAACAAACAAGTTCAGGAAACTTATTCGGCGCCATCTTTTCAAACGAATTTAATGTTGTCAAGAGGCTGTAAGTTAATCAAATACCAACGCCTTTTACCCTATGAAAATCCAATATTCTTATCGAAACGAGTTAACAGTTCCAGTCGCTGCTTCTTTAGAACAGTGTTGTGCATGTTTGATCGGCCGGACGACCGGTTATTGCCCGCCGGCCGGCCAATATTTAAATTTTAGAAATTTTCAAGTATGTTTATTATGACCAGGAGAGCAACAGGAAAAATTCATGTTGCAAAATTTTTGAAACTTCGAAGCATATATTTTTACTAGAACATAATGAGCCCCAAAGCCCATGTAATGGAATATGAAAAACACAGTAAGTACGTGTGAATCGCACTGACATTAAGATATATCTGGCGTATGTTGGGTACTTAATATATTCTATTTTTGCAACAGTTTCTATCGGTTTCAAACCCTGTTTGTTATGTGCTGAAACTAATCACGTGAAAGTAATAAATAACCTATTGCCGGCAACATTCATGCATTGTTTTTTCTCATTTAGTATAGCAATATGTCTGTCCATTTGAATTTAATCGACTCGAATAATTTCGAAATTATTTAGCAAAATTTACAGTATCTAATTGTTAGAATCCACCTAATGATTGATAGTTGTAGTGAAAACTCAATAGTTTTTTTATCAAATTCTTGATGAAAGCTGTTCATCAAGGAAAATCAAAGGTTTGATTTTAACATAAACTTTCGAAATTGGACGCTTACATAGCGTAAGTTGCAGATTCCACATGTTCAGCAGGATTTAGGCTATTTTTGCCACACTGTAAATTCCAGTAAGTTAACTTTGTTGAATATCTCAGTCTGAGTTACAACTATCAGAACTCATAATTTCGAGTTCATTCAACTGATTCTGGTTCTATTAATCAACTCCTCCGGAACCAACTCAACTCAGAATAAGAATCAACAAAACTCAGAATGTGTAAAATTTTACTGATCCTAATAGAAAAAACAAACTTTCCGTACGAGGTAGTAAATTTACTTATTGGAATATAGACCGCATTTTGTTACCAATTATGCTCAACAATAAAAATTTGTTTCGAATTGTTTTTTACAAATTTCTTTCTGATGCAGTTTAGAAACATTTCTTTTTTCATTCCTCTTTCGGGGCACTTCAACTTATTCTAGTCACCTTTGATTTTACTATATTTTTCTAAAGCACAATGAAATCCAGATCATCTGAAGCGCTTTAACTTACCACACAGGTTGTTTAGAATACAACTGCAACCAAATGCGACAAACCATGTCAATAAAATTATTCAAAAATAAAATTTGTTTATGCAACTTCCACAATAACAAAGCGTACACCAGGTGACTTTTCAGGCGGTAGTGTCATGGACACTGAAGCTAAAAAAGCTTCAGTATCTTCTACGTCGAAGCCAAAAAGCTTCAGTGTCTTGAACATTGAAGCATTTTTGGCTTCAGCGTCCTTGACACTGAAGCTTTTTGGCTTCAATGTCCAGGATACTGAAGCCAAAAATGCCTCAATATCCTGCACACTGAAGCCTTTTGGCATCAGTATCCTGCACACTGAAACCAAAATGCTTCAATGTCCATGACACTACCCCCTCAAATTCACCTGGTGTTCGTATGTTATTGTGGAAGTTGCATTAATGCTGTTGAAACATTATTAAGGCCGAAAATATCGATACTGTTAACAGGAGTAGCGTCTAACTGCCCAATCCCTTTTGTAGTTGTGCCATGACAATCCAATTACATCTGAGGCAATTGAAAACGAATCTAAGTTTACATCTACGGTCAAACATAAAATTTTAATTTAGATTTTGCATAAAACGACCAACTTTCTGAACGCGGAAGTAGAATTGGCCTCAACCTATAATCCTCTAAAATTACAATTACATTTGAAACATAAGTCACATACCGTAGGTGCGTAAAAATTAAGCTAAAGCCTGGTTTGTGGAAATTCATTAATGTTATTTTGCTGTTAAAACTTCAAACTATTAGCTATTATCGGAGTCAAAACGCGAACTAAACTACAAGATAATCCTCGTTTTAATGAGTTTTCTTTTCACGTTCGTTGAAACAGTTTTATCACGCTTAATTAGGCGCTGTTTTAGAAAAATATATAATGAAATTTTTGAAATCAACAGAAACGTACAATCAAGAGGAACTGACCGATTTTATGCGCTAACGTCTACTTAAAACATGTACAATTCTTGAAATTGTTTTGTTCACTTTCAATCTTCAGACTGTACAGTTAACGAACTCAGATGGCAGGATTGTGAACAAAACCGGTATTCGCCGTAGTGCAGGCCACCGAACTCATCAAATTTAATCTGATTAATATTTTTAAATGGACACTCCAAACACAGTGTTAAAAAATGAGCGCAGCTAGAATATTGGTTTGAGGTGCGGGTCAATGTAATGATAAGCATCGTAACAGTATAAGCATATTCCTAAGCCTAACGCGTAAGTGTAGATAATGCGGGGTTCACGTTATAACCGGGGCAACTTGGGACATCTTTTGCCACTATTTGACAATTGGCCTGGGTATCATTTTGTCTGCTTAATATAGACCCCACACTGCAAAAAATGGTGAGTCCAAATGACTCTCTCCGAAATCGGCTGTACGGGACTACACAAACTGAGTCAAATTTGTTTCCACCAGGTAAGATACCGACTCTTGTACACATTGAATAGTTGAGAGCGGTGGTTTGCAAGCTAATGGCATATGATGTTCGAATTTTGTCTGTTGGTCCAACAAGAGACCAAATTTTAACATTGACGTTGAATCATCATGAGACAAACCGTGACCAGCCTGCCCTGGTTAGCGGTTATAATGTGAATCCCGCACAAACACATACCTAAGTTTGAGCGTAAAGCTTAAACCTAAGCAAAAATTAGTCTAAAGCTTAAGTTTACTACATAGCTGTTCCACGGATAAAAGATCCGCATTTGATCTATACATAGGCTGACGTGCACAAGTGTGTATTTTAGCAAAATGTAAAATATGGCAATGCAACGCATAAATAATCTGTTTATTTTGTTGTTGTATACTAGCACCAAATTCTGACGTAAACGAAACAATGCTTAGAGAGCAGAAAAGGTAATGAAATTATCGAATTTTATTAAAATATGCAATCCTATTATCTTTCGAATTTGTGCTTTCCGCGAGAGTTCTATAATACTAAAGCGAAGAATTATACAGGTGGCAACTTTATTTCATAGATAGCAACTTATAAAGTACGTTGTTGCGCAACTTTGCTCAAAATTGTTTTCTTGCTAGAAAGTTAACAAAACACCGTAGATGGCATGATAATTACATCAAAGAGAAGAATGACTGCAAAAAGATTTAATAAATTGTATTACATGTTATAATGAGTTAAGTCCTGTTGTGATATACGTTTTCAGAGCGACAATTACCAGCTGTAATCCTTTAACCGACCGATAAGTTCTCGCTACAAAAACCTGCGCGTATTGATGCAAATGAGGTTCTATTTTTACGCGCGTATTGATGCAATTGAAGGTTCTATTTTTACAGCGTATCAAAATGTTATCCAACTATTGTTAAATATACTTTGTAGGTTAAAAAATTGACTAAACTGAAAAATTCTTGCAGCTTTGCGCTTCTGCCATTTTGCGTTTATTCTCAAGGACGTACCAACAGCATATTATTTTTGTGAATGTGAACACACACTTCTTGGATAAAACATAATTCTACAAACGCAATCTCACAAAAGCATGACGGTACTTTCAAAAATGTTGCACCGCTGCTGCTAAACCCACGTTAATATGGTAATCTTTTCGCATGTATAAGCAATATGAGAGCAGCAAGCAACGGATTGGAAAATTTAATATACTAAAGTACAACTTGTGAGATTAAGTAAGACGTAAGGCATGGTATGATTTCAGCCAATTTATATTGCTCCAACATTCGGCAAAACAAGCGGTTCAGAACAAGCGTATCAAAGCATATATCTATCACAATAAATAACAGCGATTGACCTAGAAATTTCTGACTTGGGGGCAGCGCAATATTTACAGTACTGAAAAAATAGATCGCCATCGAAGCGAGCAAAAAGAAGCGCAATTTTATAGTACAAAATCTTAATACAAAAGTTTGGTCTTGATCCCTGTATCAGCTTATATGACAAACAAACAATTTACGGTACTGTACATTAATCTAGTTTAAACTCACAGTATTTGCAGTATTTTAGCAGACAGATTAACGTTACACACAAAAAAGTATTTCTGAATTTATTCAGAAAAGTAATTTCTGTGGCAAATCTGAAAAGTTTTGTTGATATTTAAGGCAATTTTTCTAAAAATAACTGGAAAACGTTAATTTTAAGACTTTATTTCAAAACTTTTTTGAAAACTTTTCTGTTATAACAAAAACTTTTTTGAAAACTTTTCTGTTATAACAGACATACATTTCAAGTGCATTTTGCTAATTATATTGCGTTCTTTGCCGCTTTAGAAATGTTATTACGCGGTCTGCTATTGATCGCTGTTTACGCAAATGCCTCTTTTACATGACTTGCGCTGGAATGAGCAGCTGATAAATTTAGTAATGAAAAGAACGTGTGAAGTACGATGACAAAAATTGAATGAGGTAATATTAATGCAACTGATTAATCTAATTGCAATTGGATGTCAGTTTAGAAAACAACAGCTTGATGCAGGTCTCTTGAATAGATTTTTTTAGTAGTTCTATGTAATAGCTGAAATTAAAGGAGCCGAAAGTTGAAGAGGAAGGTAGTTATCTCATTCTTTAAAGGTATTAAACATAAAATGTGACTTTTTCTTTACGTCATGGTGTCTTTTGCAGATGTGAAACATACTGATTCCAGAATATCTGTTTTTAGACACACTAAAATTACTCGATTATAACAAACCAGTGTTTATACGCTTATATATACAGTTCATTAATGTGCTTTCATATGCTGTAGTAAACATGGTAGTACATATCAAAGCCGCGTTCCTATAAGATTAAACGTTGTAATCATGCTGGTTTTGCTGCCTACTTTCAGCCACCTTTGAACTTATTAGATTGGGAAATCAAGATTTTATCCAAGCGAAAGGTTCACACGAGTTCGGAGTGGGTTACCCGTAGTAAACACCTTATAGGGCAAACAGAATTTCCGCAAGCACTTGTGCAAAAACAAGCAGGCGACTGGGTTAGCCTTAACACTACTACATCCAGACAGACGGCTGAAACATCGGGACAGCTGTTATCACAGGAAAAATAGTCTTATCACAGCCACATATGGTGAAAGCGAACGAGACGGTAAGGCAGTGCCCTTACTCACACAGAACGGGCAACGGAACTAAACTCAAAATGAGTTCTGGTATAAAACACAGGAAAAATAACTGAGACCACAGGAGGTAGTTTCCACGGAGCTGGGCCAAGAAACTGGAAAAGTAAACACGGCCAAGCTCTGCCGCGAGATCAAAGGTTGAACACCTAGAGGACTCGATCTCCTACAGGTAGACGCTGCACGAACTATGTAATTTAGCTAAATGATACTAAGCTTAGGTCAAAGCGATAATAAAAGTTAAAAAAGCTATGCAATCTACACACAAAAAGTATTTCTGAATTTATTCAGAAAAGTGTTTTCTGTGGCAAATCTGAAAAGTTTTGCTGATATTTAAGACAATTTTTTTTAAAAATAACTGGAAAACGTTTATTTTCAGACTTATTTCAAAACGTTTTTTGAAAACATTTCTGTTATAACAGAAATACTTTTCAAGTGCACCTTGCTAATCATATTTCTCAAATGTAAGCAATTTTTTCTTAAATATCAGAAATATTTTGAGTGTACTTACTTAAGTACTGAATAGAACTAAACAGTAATAGCAACAGCCTAGGTCTAACGACCGGTTCCAAGGAATATCAATCATTCGCCAAGTGGGCTCAGTAAACTTATTCCGCTTTAGATGAGTAAGTATTGTGTGAACCCATTACTAGAAAAACTAAGCAAACTCAATAAGAGACGTCTTTCTACATGAACAACAGGAGAAATGAAAGCAATGTATGAAACACCTATAGCGTGTACTCCGCCATGAGCACGGATGCACCAGAAAATCCACAACCGTTAAAAATTTTACGGTGGAACTAAACTCGGTGGAACGGTCGCCCTGGGGATGCTCGAGCTCGAGTTGAAATTTACTTATCATAGCGTAAAAAAGACAATAAAGAAGACTACCGAGTTAAATTAAGCGAACTGAATCAAACTTGATTTCCGCAGGTGTAGCCATTACTATTTTTAACAAATAAAATTTTGGTGCAATTTACATTTCATTGTCGGAAACAAATGAGAGTGAACAAGAGCCAAATGTTCACGGCTACTAAGTATGAACAAAAAACCTTGTAAAAAAACTCGCAAAAACAACACGAAAAGCGAGTTCAATCTAAGCTACCTGTGTATAAGTATAATACAATTAGTTCTAAATCTGTGCAAGACCTCTGTTGAGAAACTGGAGTTAACTTAGTTATTGAATCAACATTTGGCCGCCCGCGCAGTATGTGATATGTTATCCTGCAATTGCATTTGTATTTTGTTCGTGCCAGTGGTGGATTCTGGAAGTTGAAATGGTATTCCTCGCTTAATATTTAACAAATGAAACCTGCGAGCAAAGCGAGGGAAAAGAAAGACGCAATTAGTGACTCACAGTAAAATAGTGAGGAAAGAGGAACCATATGATGTTTCCTAAAGAAATTACCGAAAGAAAGAGTACCGTTTAACCGTTCTTAATTCAACTCCAAATCTACCGCTGGTTTCAACAGTCAAAAGCAAGCAATGTGTTGTTCGCAACGATTTTGTCAGCGGTGCCACAAACTCTGTCATGGGCCAGCGCTATCACGACGTGATGTTAAGAACGAACTCGTTAATAGCTGTCGCTAATAGTCTTGGTCTATAAGAGCGTTCTTTTATAGCCCAGTATCAGGTATCAATGCCTTCATTAAAACTCGCGATAACCCTGGGTTATCACAAAATGCTTCATTGCATGTTTGTTCCGAACTAAAAACATCTTGTGGCATCGTGAAGTTTTTCAAAATCTAGGGTATGCTTCGCAATCGAAAGCGTAAAAATCTATTTGAGTTCTCTCAAAGTTCAAGAAATTTTGTTTGCCACAAAAGTCCTCTAGTCGTAAATTATCGAAATTTGTAATAAAATGATTAGAATTGTTAAGCAGTTTCGGTTTAAAGTTAAAAATTGTAAAAGTTTTCACCGAAGTAGCAAGCTTCCTAAACACAAAAATATTGAGCGTTATGAATATAAAAACATGTATATATAAGGTAAAATTTTGTGACAACCCAGGGCTACCGCGAATTTCAATTAAGGGGTTGCTCCTGGGCTATAACAAAAATCGCTTAATAGACCACGCCTATCACGAGCGCGTTTTTAAAGCAACTTCGTAATAGCCCTGGTCTGTAACATAACATTTAACAATTTCTGCTGAAAGCATACATATCCTTGAACAAACGTTGGAAGGCTATTAGCCTGATCAAGTAGACGTTGCAGGAATTGGTTTTAAACCGATTTGTATGCATTCTCCACAATAAAACTTTTACACAACTTGCAACATAAAAAATATATTTTCTGGCCCTCAATTTTAACTGAAATCAATTCCAGTATAAAACGCATCGATTCAACAAGTGACGTATGGAATGTGCAACAAATTTTTCAATACCACAACACCATGGTATATAACAGTGGACCTTGTACACGAGGAGCAAGATGAAAAATCTATTCCACTGCGCACTCAAATTGTAACTGAAATTTTGATCTACGTGACTTGGTGAATTGATGCGTCTATGCTGGAATTGATTTTAGTCAAAAGTGAACTTCTGAAAATGAATTTTTCATTTGTACATCGTGTACAAGATGATTGTCGACGATGCATAATGTAGTGTAACGTAAAAACCTTCGTTATACACGTTTTCCTTTGTGTCTTTGGCTCGTTTGCTGAATGCATTCCTGGTAAACGAAACAATAAGTGGAAAATACCCTTCGCAAGTAAAACATAAGTAGCTAAGGCCGACGACCAAATATCTTAAGAATACACTAAATCGCATTTTTCACTGAACAAAACTAAAACATCTACTTAAACAACAAAGTCTTAGCCGATAACTTCGAAACAATTTCCTGTCTATGCCATCTTTAGACAAAAAATGAGATTGGAAACAGAAAATTGTGCTTCTCGTACATAAGAGAAAGTATTCCTGTAAAATTAGGCACCTGAGATTATCACAAAACGATGAAACATTATTATGTTCTGTATCTCAATCCCACTAAGCAACAAGTTCACACTTAAAACAGTATCACTTGAAACAGAATCCTTGGAAATATTAATAGATTTCTAACGAATACGTATACGTAAGTTATAATTTATTGCAATGAAACCTGTCAACTTCACGCTGTTATGAAAAACTGCACCTTGGTTTAATATAAATGACAAACAAATGTGACGTTCACAAGGCTCAGCTGTGTCTACTTTGAAACTCTATTGAAATATCGACACCGTAGTGACCAGTATATACTTATGCAGGGTTCCAAATGAAATATGCTTTTGATTAATTTTGTGAGCGAAAACATGATCAGAATCGGAATTTTAAGGTTTGAACTTTTTTTGTTAAACATGGTAAAACTGAATTGGTTTTGTTCCTCTTTCACACTCTGCGATAAGTGTAAGCTTGCAACTACAAGATTAATGCCTAAATAATATCGTCATTAATGGACTTCTGGTTGAACATTGCGGAAAACCTGAACAAGCTAAACAGGCCAGCCGGAAGCTGCAGATGGTGAGGCAGACCGCCATCAAAAAAATGCCGCCTGGATCATCGTCGAAAAGGTGTCAATACGTGTCGGTCACTATTTGGGTGGTTTAGATTGCAGATTTGACTAAACTGATCACTTTCCGTTGAATAGTGACGCCCGCCGTAAAACTATCAGTATGACTTTTGCACTACAGTCTCGATCGCATTCCGGTAAATGTACTGAACCGTTTGACATGGTTGTTCGCGAAGATTTCTATTTCATACTGTAGTGACCCGAGTAAGAGAGGGGGTGATATTTATTTGGCCTCTCCAGAAGGTATTTCCTGTTATTCGGTTATGAACTGTTATTTGTATTTAACTCGCCCTCCGCCGCCCTTCTTTGGTCCTAGAATCCATGGATGCACCACAATTTAGAGATAATGGACATTTATGGAGCCCAATAAGTACGCTTCCCTGTTGATTGGGACACAAAATATGACCCTATATTCGGGTCACTATAGTATGCACGTGTGATATATAGTATGTTAAGGTATGTGTATATATTCGTACACAGATATATTATACACATATATATTTATATCCAATATGCTATTGTTCAGAAAGGGATCATCCGATGGTTTTTCTGACCCTTTGTAGGTACACATGGAGACGATTTATTTCAACTTAATACCTACATACTTTACATGCTGGAAATGATTGAGTTTATAGGATTGTCGGCGCGGTTCAAACGAAATGCCTGCCTCTTTTAGATTTCCTATGTTGAATTTTGAATCCACATAATCATTGAAACTGAATCAAGCTCAAGTTGTTTATCAAATTACGAAATTGGCGTTGAGTGGGACAATTACATCAGAGCTGTATTGGCTGAAAAATAAAATACCTTTATTTTTTCGGTTATATTTCGATCATTATCCGTTTTCGTTTTAGTTATTTTGCTAACCGTTTACACCCTGGTAGTCACCCGAATCAGAGTCAGTGCGGGGCAACAAGAAGGAGTCCTTGACGCTAAATCTATAAAAAATATGTTACACGTATATATTATATATGCATATATATTTAAACGGATTAGTTTCATAAACGTTGATTAGAAAGTACTATTGTTTATTTGCGAATTAGCGCAAGTAAATAATTCCCGGACCAAGGGCAAGTTCAGCACAGACTGATTATTCAAAGTATATATTTTAATTAGCTACAGCAAAGTTAAAGGTTCGAGGGTTTTGTGGGTCCATATGTATAATAGAGGGAGAGTTGCGGAGGCAACCTCTGCTAAAAACAAATAAATATCAGGCCCTGCTTATTCCGGTCACTACGGTACAGAATATACTATTTTCAACTTATCTAGATTGGAATCGGTACGCAAAATTAACCAAAATTGTATGATGCACCAAATGGCAGAAAATTTAAAAATGCCGGAAGAATTCCCATGCGTTCCTAAAAATCATGCCTATTGCTCGACGTACTGTATTAAAATCAGACTGACATATTTATGGCGACTATTAGTTAATTTCCGCATTATTTGCAAAAATGCTACCCGCTAATGGACTACTAATATATGAGTGCATTTAAATGGACGTCATTCAAGATCAGCCTCGAGGGAAATATATCATTGTTTTGAATGATATGATGCTGGTGAATAAATAACTTAGCTTATCAGCATCCGTCCACCTACAGCGCTATGTGCCAATTCGAAATAGCAAAATTTATAGTAAAACCTAATTAAACGTGGGTGATGATCATTTACGCCACGCCATACTCTTTTAATTTGATATAAAATTACATAAATCATAATTTAGGCTGGTTAATAGCTTTATCACAAAACGTAAAACTGGCATTACGAAATTTTGAAGATTGCAACTCTAAAGTGTTCCGCGTCGGTATGACAATTGTACTGCAAAATTAAATTTTAATAACAGCTTGCGGAAGCGTTGCGTATGCCTTAATTATTAAATCACAGCTGACATGCACTAGTTCGGTGTTGGCAAAGGTATCCAAAATACTCAGATTGAAATTTTTTTCGTAGACCGATTCATGCACTTTGATTGTTTTCGATTTGCCGCTGCATTGAAAACGCACAAGCAGCAGTTCCTTGTACTTCTTTTTATCTGGCATTTCAAGTATATACAAAGAATACAGGTTAAAAGTTGTTTTTCAACATCAGATGACGATGTCGAATCTTTCGACAAAACGAAAATAGGAAATCTAAGGAGAGACTTGAGTTTTTAAATATATAATTAAACTATCAAAATAAGCCAAAAGATCAATTTTTGTCAATTGCATAAAATGCTTGCGGGCACAGCTTAGCTGCTTTTTGTAAGTACATGTCGCTTGGTACAGGTTGGTTCACAAACATACAAAATGTTAGACCTCAAGCACACCAAAAGTTAAAAATGCATATAAGATTGTGTTGAAAGGTTTGAAGTTAGCTTTGCTCATCATAAGAATCGCACTTAGCAAACAATCCTTTAACAATGTATATGTACAAAAATTGGCTTCAATTTTTAATGCCTACATATACTTGTTTCATTGACTCCGCCAAATGTAGCAGAATGCTAATGCATTCACGATCGCTATAGGCTTAATGTTGAAAATTGAAAATATTTTCGAAGGCTTCCTGGTCATCCTCTGGCCATGGGCTCGGAATTGATTTGTTCCGACGCATTTTTGTTGATTGCCATACCCGTTAATGTTTTTTCTGGATTTTAAGGCCCTCCTGGTACCCTCTTTTTTGGGTTACTACTGTATATATGTATAATAGAGAAATATGTAAAACTGAATAAAATTACCTTTTGTGCACTTTCGTTTAGGGTTAGCGGTCGCTCACTAAACCTTGAAAATGTTAAGTTCCACCCTGAGCAACAGGCTTTCCCCTAGCGACTATGGCACACATTTATATTTCTTATTGTAACATCAAACGCCTCAGGAAGTCAGCAGCCACTATGACTGAAAATTTAAGTTAGTTCAGACATAGCTCTATGTATATATAGCTGTCTAAAAAGGGGAAATCTCAGTGGAAAAAATAAGTTTGTTCATCAACCTAAGCAGAAACTGTATAAGAGCCAATTTCTCTGTTTTAAATATTCTTCCGTTGCACAGATGCTTAACATGTTGAAAAATAAACGCGTGAATGTCCGCTTAAATTTAAAACCACGCAGTAAATGAGCGTGAAAAACATTGAAATTTTACTCGAACTTGAGTTAGCAATCCGTTGAACTGGAAGTGCAATTTACAAGCACCAATACCGCTGACCTCACTATGCTTAATATACATACCTACACACAACAATGAATATGAAAATAAGTACAAAGCCAAAAGTGTATGCCAGCTAAAATTAGAATTGCGAAATTGTACTATGTTCCAATATGTTAGAATAGTGGTTTGGTTTTGATGTGTGTTGCCTTGCGTGGTTTCACATGTATTTATTGTTCAGTTATGTCTTTCGTTTTGGGCATATAAAAGCAAACGTACCAGAGATGTTTATATGAAAGTTCCATATAGCATACCGACAAAAGGCAGAAAAAGGAAACTATTATCTTTATATATGACAAAACTTTTACGAGCTAAATCCCTAGAGCGCATATAACCATTGCGTGTCAAGTTATTTATGAGTAAAGCATATATATTTTTGACATGAGTTTTTGATGGCGAAAATTTTAATGTTTAAGTTGAGTTAAAGGAACATGAATTAAAAATTACAAAATGTCACAAGCAGTGTCAATCAACGATGTTAAACAGGCAAAATGGTGGCAGTTGCTACTTATATGCTTAAAAAGTAAAAAGGCTGTCAAAAGCTGCATTTGAAAAGATTTATATTTTTATAGAAGCATCATCTTGTCATTTTCATGTTCGTTTGGTATATATAAATATGTGTATATATTACAGTGGGGTTTCCCAAACGGGGAGAGCGGCCCCGCCCACATTCGAGCACTCCCTGTCTCTCGCCCTTCTTCCCAGTTAAGCTTTCCAAAATTTTCCCAGCCTCCCAGCAAACACAAATATTATCTACGATTACCAGGTTTTTTAAGTAAAATTTACACCAGCTTTAACGTCACGCATGAATGGTAAAGTCAAAGTACGGCACCTAAAAGCACTCGCTATTCTGTCGATTACACTTGATACGTATCTAGCAAGGGCAACGGCGCAAAGCGTGAAAACTTAAATTTTAAGGTAAAAAAATTAGTCTTATCTGTCGCACGCTTTTCTACTCCACCCAGTTCTTCCCCCAGTAGTGCTTCCGCACACATTTCGCCTCCACCCAGCTCTTCTTCCTAGTAGTGGAGGGGCTTGACTCCTTTTCCCACCCGCTATGTATATATTGCAGATATATTCATATATAAAATATATAACAAAATAATTATTCTGAAAAATTATGATACACCTATAATATGAATGGGTTTAACCAAACCTAATGCCGGAATCTCGCATCAGTCCATACACTGGAACAACATACTGCGTTCAGCCAAAGTTACTTTAGGGGGTGTAACAGTAGACTAAACGTGTTCCTAAGCTTAAGCCTAAGCCTAAGCAAAAATGTAATCTAAAATCTAAACCTACTCTTTTATAGACCAACCAAAAACCTGGACGCCCCTTAAAGTAACATGGGCCGAGTCATTTATGTGCTACAATTAGGAAAAATTGCCATTTATGGACTCTAAAAAGGGTTTAGGGACTCTACCGCTTACGACACTTATTAAGGATTACGGACTCTTAATGATGGGACTTAAAATGGGGAACCCCTCTTAATCGGGTTACTAAAGTACATTTTATTGTTCTTTTTTCTCGGAACTTAAAACGACTCAGGATCATATAATTTCGAAGGAAGGAAGACATTCAATAGAATCGGAGACAAACCAGGTATTTCTCTTGATTTTTCAGCACCAAATTTCTGCAGTCAGTCTTACTGGAATTTCACTTTTGCTAATGCAAATTTAGTTTTGAATTGCCGAAAATAAGACATTTAATTGCTGGATTTTCAGTATTTGTATCCTTGAGTTGACATTTAAATCTGTAACTTCAAGTTTTAAAGTCAGGAGCAATATTTCAATTTTAATATAAAATTAGACTTCATATCAGTCGTTCATAGACTGAATTTTGAGTATGCCTAGACCTAGGTACCAGGGTTCCAACAGGAACTAATCTTTGCCGGAACAGGAATTGAATTTTTTGCCGCAATCAAAACAGGACCAGGAACCGAAATTATAATTTCCATCATCAAACTGTTGGACTTTTCAGAACACTAGCCAAACAATGGCTTAAGCGAATTTTTAGCTATTTCATCATCAAGCTTTGTGTGAAACATCAGATTTTAATCTAACAGGTTATTAACAAAACTGAACTATAATTGCAACAACAAGCATTTCGAAATCTTTTTTCAAAGCGATATTTTCAACAGTTTATAATTGCCAGAAAGAAGTAAAAATTCCAGTTTCTGCATGTTAAATGCAGGAAAGAGAACTGGATTTTTGCAGGAATTGCGCTCGGAACAGGAATCCCAGAGGAACCTGCCGAATACTAATACTGGAGCCTGAAGGCGACGCAAAATTACGCAGTTAAATAATGTTTAGTTCGCTAAATTTTGCAAATATTTGGAGTCGAATGTTGCTTTTTTTGTTGCAGACAGGAACACCACTAGCTGTACTGTTACATAGCGTGAGCAGTGGAGTATTTCGTTCACGGGCTTTATTAAGTGCTACTTTTTGTAAGGGAAGTGTTAAGATATTATGATTACGAGAGGGAAAATTTATTGTACACACATGTATATATGTTTTATACGCTTTGCAAACCTAGAACCTTTTACATACCTAGAACTCAACGAGAAATAACGAGCATGGTCTGAATTTTTCATGTTTACAAACCAACTTGCTACATGTATTGAAAGAAAAAAATCTGTCAGAAAGTGTTTAAAGTTAAATATTCTAAACCAAACTGCGTACCAAAATCATTAATCATTTCCAGCACGACAATTTTGAATTTCTTTAAAATTAATTTAAAACCTGAATTCAAACTCGTGAGTATGACTGCTATGAAACGTTGACGTCGAGCATGAGCGAGCTTAGCACTGAATCTCGTAGAATACTCTATGCGGGTGCGGAAAAGAGCTAAAACTTTGTATTCCGCTTAGTAACTCCTGGTGGACTTGAGACTGCAGTAAAATTATTATAAATAGCTTCAATGAATTTTCAAGCAAACTCAACAATTTCAATAGAATAATCAACTGATTTGATTTTGCACGTGTTTGATTTCGGGTCTGCTAGTTGTGCAATTGTATCCTGCAGTTCTATCAGTGCTGCTCGCACGTCACACAGAACGTCGTTCGCAGATACCTGAAATAAACAAACAATCGGCACCGACATCAATATTGCCAAAATGTCCATAAGCAAAAAGTTTGACGAGCCTTAAACATGCAACCAACCAAAGAGCCTTCGATATAAAAAGTTATAAAATAATACAAAACAGTTTAAACTGTTGCTGTTGACGTAAAACACTTTTGTGATATTGAATTAACGAATACTTATAATTTCTTAAAATCATGTTTCTGAATTTTAACCAGGAAACTTTCGAGCGAAAACCAATAAAGATAAAAAGCAGACAACGTTTGATCATTGCAAATCGTTGTCTCGGTAACGCTCCGGTGATCCGCACAATGGGATTCAAAAACAAACTAACCCATTTGTCTAATGTGAGCCTAAAATCGTCCAGACAATGCATAAGATCCTTGTTAATCACAATTGTCGCTGAGCTCGCATCAAACAGTAAACACAACCAATTAATAATTGACTGAAAACAAAATAAACATTTTGTTAAGTTTAGCCTACCGTTTTAAACTAGGTCGCAAGCGGCATGATTTAATTAAAGCTAAGTAATAAATCAGCTACTTGAACCTGCGCTCGAAATAATGTTATCATAAGTTTGTTAGTGATAGATTTAAAGCACCTGGTCTTCAAATATATTTGAAGCTAAACACAATGACATCAATTCAAGGAATACATAAAATGCTCATCACATGCCAAATCACTACATGCATCAGGATTTTCGCAAGCCCAACCGAAAGTGAGGAAGCTTTTTCGGAGATACCCCGAGTTCAACCCTTGGGGATTTAATGAGGGAAGGTTTTTCAGAAAGCCACCGAAGTAAAAATCAGGTGCTAAAATTTGGAATTATTCGCAAATTCTCCCAATTTTTAACCAATTGTTACTTAAATTGACTATTTGGAAGCTTAGAAGTGCTGCTGCTTATGTTTTCAATTTCGGTTTTTAGAACTATAATTTCAAACTACGGGGGATTTTCCGAGTGTGGGATAAACATGGGGGGATTTTTCGAGTAAGGGGTTGAACGTATAGGGTTTTCGAGTGTGGGACGTGAGCCTTGGCAAAGATAGGAGAGGCACCCACTACCAACTGGTGAAATGCCTATCATATATCTACACGTCCCATAAGAAACAGACATAACCATAATTATCAGCTTTACGTTACTGTGTACCAATAATTTTTCTTCAATATCGTCGCCACTTTTGTAATGAAGTACAGTTCGTTCTAACCAGTCAACCAATAATTTCAATAAGCGCTAAAATAATTGAAAGCATTGTGATTATTCACGAATAAATTGATACCTAAACTCCAAAGTGAATAGTAATTAATAAGCACCTACTGAAATACTACCAATGACACATCGGCCATTCACCTGCTAAGAGTCTCTTTCTGAAACTTTGATTTTCCAGTTGATAATATTCTCTCGAGTTCAGAACGAGACACCGAACCATGAGACGAAATCGTATTTCTAGGTCTAGAGCATCGACTACATAATTCGTGACTCACGAAGTTATCGTCCATGATCAAGAACTACACAGAATACACATTAAAATTTTCCGGACAAACTTCGGCTGAAAAAGTTGAGCAGTAGTTTTCGCATCAATTAACTTCACTTGGTCATGCTTTTCAAGTATTAAGAAAACAGCGTTAAGTACATAGGCGAGCTATTATGTAGACAGATTCGCAAATTGACTTTAGGGTTCAATGCGAAAAACTAACCTCGAGCACTGCATTTGGCAATAAGTTCACCTCATTTAGCATGAAATGATCTGTAAAACAGTGGGATAACAAATCCAGCCTAAAAAGATATTCAAACAAAATTACAATTATAAAAAACATAAAGGAACTTTGCACCTGCCATCAGAAGCAGCTAAAATAAAATCAACTAACTTTTTAAGCGTTTACTACAGTAATAAAAACTTCCGAAAAGTCACACAATGCTTAATTCTACAGTTTGAATATGTACACAGCCTAAAACATACAGGTTATCAATGTCTTCCAATTTCGATTCTTCATTATCAATGCTGCAAATAAACAATCAACAAGGCAAATTTTTAACTAGCCGACAAATATACATCCACGTTAAACTAAGCTACATACAGAGAAAAATCATATAATAAAATAAGTTTACTTTTTCACCTCAACTTTACACTAAATTTAACATCGAGAAGTGAACGTGATGCTTATAGGAATGCGATATAGAATAGATTGAGCTAACCGTACGTACGTAGACCCGCGGTTAGTGCGCAAAAACGAAGATACATGACAAGTTTTTAAGCACCCAGGAGTCATAAAAACGTAGAATTGCGGGTAAAATTTCGTCAGCGAAGACCCAAACAACGCACTTTTGTATTCACTTCCAAAAGAAAATTTTAATCTTGTGTGGATCTTAGTGAAAATGGATAGAGTAATTCCTTTTAAATCGGTCCATGTATAAAAAAATTACTGAAAAACACAGTAATATATAGCAGAAAATGCTTAAAAGTGTTGCTGCTCCACTCCGTAGAAACTACTTACTTTTCTATGACTAAGGCAACCAGTTTCACAATTGATCGTTCATCAATAAGGTTGAAACTCTGAAGGAACGGTTTTACGCAATCCACACATTTTCGATCAACAATAATGCCAGCCACTTCATCACAGACACTAAAATGTTAATAATTATTAATAACGTAGGTAGAATATAGGTAGAAGTTTCGGGTTGTCCTAGACTTCTGAAAGCACCTCATTTCGAGCCTCGCAACCAGGAGTTTGCACAGAACGGAAAACAGAGTGAATAAGGAAAATTTTCTTAACAGAGAATTCTTTTGATCCTGTCAAAAAACATTCGACCAGAAGGATGAACGTATCTAATAGAAGGCTGGGTCAATGTTCGTTTGAGGGGCGTAATACTAGTATATATAAGCATATTCCTAAGCCAAACTATAAGTCTCAGGAATAAGCATAAGCTTATAAGAAATGCAAAGCCAACGGCCTAGGCCTAAGCAAAAACTAGTCTGTATATGAAGCTTAAGTATTCTATTGAAGTAGCGCAGACAACGGTGCGCAGCTTAGAATAGCATGAGCAGAAAGTTTATTTTTACTAAATAGTCAACCGGGGCTAAATCTTTAATGAGAGGTAATCTTCGCCAACAAAATTACTGTTTTATCTGTAAATCCCATTTAACTATGTGCCTGATCGCTAGGATATCACATGTAAACACACTTTACACGCTTGATCATTACATTACAACAAACTTGAGAAATAAATAAACTAAACAACAAAGCGCGTTTGACACGAAAAATTTTCAAGGCTTTAAAATATGCTGAACTGAAGGTCGACATGTTAGTATCTCGACTGGGGGACTTGAACTCAAGAAAAATCTTATAATAAATTTTTCTCTAAACAAGAACATATTTAAGTACATACTTTTATAATATGCTTTATACGGCACATTGAGTAAAATTGTATCCTATTTACCTTTCAGTTAGCAATTGGGAATTCAATACTCGGCAAAATAATGGCTTCGACCAAACGGAAGTAGACGGTTTAGACTGAGTTGATGAAAACCGGCGAATTAATCGTTGTTGCTGATCGACTGTTAAATGAACAGGATCGCAGACATTCTTTGACGCGCAATCGAGAAATTCATCCAATCTTTTCGAGAAAGCTTCAGAGGAAGTGGTCTAAAAATAGAAAAAACGAATTTCAAAAATGCGGTAATTGTTAGTTATAGGGCAGTAACAACAGCCTAAGCATTTTCCTAAGCTCAAGTCTGAGCGTACAATAAGTTTAAAGCCAAGAATTTAAATAAGCTTATATGAAACATTAGAATAAAACCTAAACTCACTTGCTACGTTCCTAAAAGTAGCCTGGTTTAATGGCGCAACAGCAAGTTTGCCGCTGACGGTTTTTAAGTTTATACATGCCATAGAAACCCAAAACGTTTCAGCCAATGGTATATGCTGTTCGCTGCCAGGTTCATATTTTTGAAGATCTTAGTTAAAATGCTGTTTTATGTGCAGCATGCAAGTTTTTGCTGCGAGAACTTGCAGCTGCAACTTGCACTTGCAAGTTTTGCACAAAATGCTGTTCGAAAATCTTGCAACTGCAAATAACATTAAAAATCACAGCTAGGAAATAAGTTCACAGGTGTGAACAACGATGCAAGTTCAGTGAATTTATTGCAGCCTCTTTCTTACAGACTGATGAAAAATACACGTTCTGCGTGCAATTTGTAGCTGCAAGTTCTCGCAGCAAAAACTTGCACGTGTGAGTAGGGCTTTAAGGTAATATAAACCGGCAGGTGGCGACTGCGTAGTACAGCCGTCAGCGCTACGCTTCTACTCTAAATACTTTCCACATACGCACCTGCTTTGGATCTAGAAGACTATCGAAATCTGCGTAACGCGATTCTTTCATACTTTGAGCAAGTAAAAAAATACTTTTCAATAGTTAATTTGGATGCTAAAAATATTTTCATCGTTAATTTACCTCACTTTCACATAACCTCCCGGAAGCTGCTAGAAACTATGAATCTTAGCAACCTTAATTTTCAGAAAGTTTTGGGTGGAAGGTTTTTCCATCACAGCACAACAATTGAGAGCTTCCTGATTCAAACCGTAAACGTAAAACAAAACAGCAATTTCTGACAATGAATATTTTAAATTTCCATGTGAGAAGTAATTTCATTGTAGGATTCAAACCCCAATCTCAACGGTGGCTTCTGTCTATATTGCTTGACCACTTTTGTAGTTGCTTATACGATACTCCATGATTGAAAGGGTTAGACTAACTGAAAATCATTGAAACACGTTAGTGTTTACAATATATGTTTCAAGCATCGAGAATGCACGCTTTTTGAAAGTTTTGCAGAATGTTCTCTGCAGGAAAGCAGAGTTGGAATGAGGTAACTTGCGTATAGAATATCCTAATTAGCCGCTTCGACACCATACACAAATTGGACAGCTAAACGTCTCATTTAAGTTGTTATTAAAAGTTTGATTTTTGTAATTTTTTGAAAAAATTGTATTACAAGTATGTAATTACCATAGCTAGTCGATTTTATTGTGTGATGCTAATGACACCGTGCAATAGATTCGTGTCCTTGCGATGTTTGTTCTACTAAAAGTGCTAACTTAAAGACACTAATATTTTGTAATAACCTCCCATGCGTTATAGATTTGAACATGCTGCTCTTTGGTGGATTGCAATGGAGCAAGTGTACGCTTTAGACTTTTGTTTTGTTTAGGCTTAGGCCTACACTAAGGAGTAGTCTTAGCATAAAACCTCACCGTATCCCATGTAAAAGAAAGAAATTAGGTAAAAGTGCCCCTAGAAGGGACAGATTGTGATATGTTTCGCTTGAAGCATGTAAAAAGAGTTTAAACAAGGGTTAGTTAGACCATAGATCAGTAGGTAATGCTTATATTAGCTTCATAACTTCTATGAAAATAGTCATCTATATCTTTGACGGCTGTCTTTCAGTGTTAACACGCTTGCGGTCAGTGAAACAGGGAACATATGGGCCCAACAAACTTTCATCTGTTAAGTTATAAATCGACACTATGGGTTTTCAAGGCGTTCTAAAGTACAACTCTCAGCATGCCTTTCGTATAACAGTCAGTTGCTTTTTAAAGATATCTCAATTGGGCGCCAGCAGAACATGTTCTTTGAAATATTTAGCAACGTTTGAATGGTATTTTCTAGATGAATAGCTTAAATATGTCACGGCACAGAACGCAATTTGGAAAAATTTCTCGACTTCGCATCATCAAATTGTCATGGTAAAGATAGGTAAAATAGTCGAGCACGTATGAGTGACATTTTTTATTCGACAATCAATAGACGCAATTTGTAATCTTGCAATATTTAAATATTTACTAATCAAGTTTTAGAAACGTAAATATTTTAAAACTCAAAAAATATCCTCTTCCAATGAAGAATGCTAGATTAGATCACTTATAAACTGAACATTGTAAAACCCAACAAACGCTAAAATTAAGCTGATAGGTGATGTCCGCTGGGCCCATATGTTTCTTGTTTCACTGACCGCAAGCGTGTTAACACTGAAAGACAGCCGTCAAAGATATAGATGACTATTTTCATAGAAGTTATGAAGCTAATATTATAAGCATTACCTACTGATCTATGGTCTAACTAACCCTTGTTTAAACTCTTTTTACATGCTTCAAGCGAAACATATCACAATCTGTCCCTTCTAGGGGCACTTTTACCTAATTTTACCATTAAACCTTTCTCACATGATCATTTTCAATTTGACCTATCATTTTACGAGGGCATAGTCAGAGAACTGCTTCCGGTTCCGGCAAAAAATCAGCCTCCGGCTCAGATAGAATTTTTATCGGATGTTCCCGCATTTTCGGTAGTAAATTTCGTTGACCTCCAGCACCGGTATTTTTCAACTCCGGTTCCACGCTGCATTTTACTTATTAATTTCGCCTCACCTCTGGCTCTTCCAAATTTTGTTCACTTCAGGTTCTCGCATTTTTCACCTCCGGCTCTACCCTGCTGTCTATATTGCTCCATATTTGTAGTTGCTTATATATAAGTACTATACTCCATGATTGTTAGATACTAATTCAAAATTTTTCTCAAGGCCTAAATGTCACAGTAGGATTCGAGTCCAACTTTCATTGGCTGGAGCCGTTTATGATCGCTGCGCTATAAAAGCTTGACGCTGGAGCAGTCTGCCACTAGTCGAGGCACAAAATCGATTTCTGAAACCGACAAATTTGCTACAAGTTCCGGCCCATGTATAGAACAGGGCCGGATCGTTTTCCGGAGGGGCTATAATAGTCAGTTTAAGTTTTAGACTAATTTTCTTACTTAGGCTTACGAATAGGCTCATCCATACGCTTAGGCATATGCTTATACTACTGTTCTGGCCGTTCTATACAGGGGCCGAAGTTCCGGCAATTCCTTTTGAGAATCATCAGCATTTGAAACTTTCAAAATTGCTATAAACTACAAATTCCCGAGAGACCTCTACTGTATCCGGGGTTGCATTTTCTGTCGGAGCCTAAACTCCGGCTATATCGTGGTAATCACCACAGACCACTAAGCATACGACAGTAGCTGTACTCTTTTCGCTCAGATTTAGGAGCACATTCATTGTTCTAGAGCATAACTTTCATTTACACCAAAATCATTAAATGCGGTTTATTGCAAAGAATAACAGCCGGCAATAGCATAAAAATAGTGAAAACATACATGCAAGTGACTCGACTAAACTTTTGCCGGAACAGTCGTATCAGGGTGCAACCTGAGGACCGGAGATCAACAAAATTTGCCGAAGCCGGAGGCGAAGCGAAATTAGGCAGTTAAAATGATGTTTAATTCGCTAATGTTAGCAAATATATGTAAGGTGCCGTTGAATATTCTGGTTCTGCGCTTATCGCTTACAAAATCATGGAATTTTTTTTCCTTAAAATAGCACTAGTTTTAACAGAATACATACAACAAATAAATTTTATACAATTCTGCAAAATTTTACTACCGAAATTGACGGAACTTTCAAGAACTATTGTACCGGAACCTTTTGTCGATTTTCTGCCGGAGTCAGAACCTCCGGTTGAACCCTGAGTCGCATACATTACTGAAAACGGAATATGGCAATCAACTTAACACAACCAACAAGGAACAATGTGGTTTTCCGCCATATTTGTTAACAACAATCAATTCGGCCGATATAGATTATAATTATACCTGATCACAGATCCTAAGACAATGCATAGACTTAAGTGTAATCTTAAGCAATGGGACATTAATTAGTACAACACCTAATCGTTTTACGTTGCCAGTGTATGTATTTTATTAATCACTATCTGCAAAAACGCTGAGTTATACCAAGGTTCTACGGGTTTAGTATTGCTACAAAGGTAGTCCCATTGATTTGACACACCGTTGTCACAGTGCTGACCCCTTCCGACGTTATTTTATTTTCCGCCACTTACTCTTACTGTCCGCAACGCCAAAATATAGTTAGCACCAAATTTCAAATTTGGATTGACGAAAAACAAAATACACAACCCCCGTATTGAAAAACAAGCTTCACTCCTACAAATAAACAACACAATGTTAAAGCCATTTCGGGTTTTATGGTAACTGAGAAGTTTTTGTTTACCGGTATGCCAACATATTAGCTGCACCGCTGAAAAAGAACTATCCGATTTACACAAAAACTTAACATTTCTCTCATTGACGAACCCTACGTAAAACGTGTGTCACCCTTTGGTTTGTGTTGTTTTCGACTTTATTCTACAAAGACTGAATTAACAATTCCTAACAAATTTCAATTTTAATGCAATGAATCACTTGAATTTTTATATATTTCGTACGGTTAAATCGAAAACCAATTTTAGCAAACTGTTTACACAATTACTCTGGCGCGTATAGTTTTGATCAGTTACGCAGCCCCGCCATGACTTACTTTCGTGACGCAATATCATCTTCTCTGACTTTAGAATGCAGTTTTTATTCCCAAGCCTGCAAAATTGAGTTTTTTGTCTCTATAGAAATTTCGGGGGCGGGATGTATACCTTTGCCTCCTTTTTATACAACCCTGGCCTTGCTTTAAAACTGAAACCAACTTAAATCAGCAAGCTAAAGTAGCAATAATATACAACATAAACGGTCGACTTATAACGTCAAAATAAAATATATATGTCGTAGGCTAATCTGCTATTCAGGTCAATTACCTATAGGCTGCCAATCTGCTATTTTGCATAATAGCAGTTTCGCTTAGGCTAAACTGCTATTAAACCTATAGACCAATCAGATTTGATTATTTGTACAGGCGCAAGACTGTTAAAAAGCAGCGTTAGTTTTAGATCACTGTTGTTTTGCTACATCTTACAATAGCGATACGGCATAGGCCAAGCTGCTACTTGCTCAGAATAGCAGATTGGCCTACCTACGACATCTGCATAAACACATATTGTACGTACAAGTTGTAAGCGCAGCTATATTTCAGTACAAGAACAGCAATTTACGTCTAGCTTCTTTACGGATTTTATTGTGTTGACGGTTGAATGCTTCACAGCCTTTATGTCAACAAAATAGAAGAAGTATTTCAACTATGTTCAAGCGTTTGCGTGAACTATAACAAAAGATATTAAATGGTATTACTACTTGTATTTGCGATTTGAACGCTTTGCTTGATTATTTTCGGCCTGAATATTAAAGAATATATATATACAAAAGTTAATTCAAATAGTTTGACATGTAATTAGTAATTATAGAATTCCACGGTTTTTCAAAATGCCATGTAAATTTTAATTTTTATCAAAACCTAAGAAACCTCTGTTTGCCAATTTAGACACAAAGTAAAGAGATCGGGCACAGCCAGAGGCGAATGCAAATTTCGAAAGGGGCAAGCCGCGCGATACCTAATGGTAAAAACTGTAGCGAGCGCGCAGCCAAACGTAATTTCGCTACTAATTTTTAATATAAAATGTTGGTTTTGATCCCTCTTGGGAGAGGAGGACTTGGGGGGGGGGGCTCATTGCATCCGCCAGTGCATATATTCACAAACATTTCATACAAAGATTCTCACAATTTCATGACGGCTTTCAAGTATAAACATATAAAACTGATATATACACGCAAAAAATTCATCATCCCGTTCACAATCATGGCACTAAACCAGATGGTTTCATTTGCATTATACATATAGTCGATATTCAAAACTAAAAACGTCCAAGCACTCAAAATCATAAATAATACAGCAAAAATGCAAATGTAAGCCATAATGAACTCGCGCAAACAGCGTCAAGTTGATAGATCTATGATGTCACATCCGTAAAAAATATAAACCTATAATCTTCTTTGCGGGCAATATCATGCATAAATTTCTCGTGGCGGCGCTTTTTGATACGCATAAGGATAATTATTATTCGAACTCGACTTAGAAGAAGCGTATACCAAGTGAGATGTATTATGCCCAGATCCGCTAGCGCCACCTATACCGTAGCTGTTGCGTGGTCGTCCATTTGCGGCACCACCGCCGCCTCCAGATGACAACCGTGGCGGCCGCTTAGGTTCGTCAAGCACATAACTGCCCTCGTCTTTTTTGCGCATTCGATAAATCACGAAGACGACAAGAAATGTTGCAGCCAACACACCAAGAACAGCACCACCGACAACTGCTGAAAATGTAAAGTTAAACATTTAATAGCGAGTGAGATTGGGTGATACACCATATTGTATGGTTTTAGCGAAATACGTTGAGAATTTTATTCATTTTGGTTCAAAATCACACTAAATGTAAAAAACTCTACCAGAAAACAGAGTGTCACCGGAATTACGGTTCCGGCACTTTTTCACCTTCCGTTCCGATGTTAAATTTTGGTCGGTGGAAATTAAGATGTTTTACAAAAAAATGACGATAAAAATTAAATACGGTCAATTTTTAACCATTACCGAAAATAAAAATAAGACTTAAATGCGGATGACCCGTAATTTTTTACACGATGCCTTAAATGTTTTAAACGCGAAAATGCAACTATTTGTGCTTTGTCACAATAAAATCAAAGTGTTTAGTGCTTCCTTTCAAAAAGTAGAAATTTTGGGTAACCGTAGTGGTCATTCTGTTTTACGAATAGCTGTATAACCAGGCAGCGGTAGTCCACAATCGTTCGCTGTCTGTGTTGGTAAGTGAAATGCGCAAGTAATTCGGGACCAAAGCTGTGATCTAAGAAAAATTTTTGTAATTGCTTATCCCTTTCTCACCCATGTGGTCTTGGTTTGAAAACCACCGAGACTGAAAAATCGAGACCGAGAACAGCCAAATCCCGAGACTTGTCGAGACCGAGACCGCCCATCCCTGCTGGCCATGTGGTGCAAAGAGTAAAATTGGGCCATTTTTGATACAATAACGATGTTTCAGAATTACAGAAAATGCCTCAACTCAAATTTCGTGCTTTACTGTACTTACCTGCGAGTATCGCAGGCCGGCGAAACAAATTAAAGTTAGCAAAAATTCCCTCGCTCTCGTGGTCAAGATAGGGATATTCTGATTGTGTTGTAGTTGGCATTGACGTCTAAAAATAAACAACTTCAAATATGTAGACCCAATGCTACAAGTGACAAGCATGACTCACTCTAGGAACAGAGATTAAAAACTGCAAAGTATATTAATCGAAGATGAACAGTTAAAATCATTTTATGACTTAAAGATAAAGTTATCAAGCAACAAGTTTGAAATACTTCCAAGCACTGCAAAGACGCATTTTAAGTAGTTTTGCACCGTGTGAACGAACTATTGTCAAAGTACATTCACATTGTTTTTAATGCTCGATGATATAAGTTATTTTTAGATGAAATTATTCAAACAGATAAACTGAGTAAAACCAGGGTTGTTTTTTTCCAGAAAAAAATTATGACCGGAAAAAATGAATTTTTTCCATTTCTTTCCGGAAAAAATGAAAAATGGAAAAAATTCCTTTTTTGTCTGAGTGATCGGTTAGCCCACCCTTAGCCGTCGTTTCCCCAAAATGCATGCATTTTGAAAGTTTTTGCATATTTGAGATTCTGATGACATCCTCTCGTCATTCCATGCCCCAATCTGAATTTTTGATAAATTCGATTTTTAAGGCCACAAGCTCAGCCCTCTGGGACCCAAATTTTTTTTCGACAAGTTGGACAAATTATATATCACTGACTCATTAGGCAGACGTCTGATTGGGAAACATTTAACAATATTCGTCTTTAGCTCCGCAACCTGCGTCAAATGGAATATAATTTGTATAATTTTTCGACAAAAACATTTTGAGTCCAGTGGAGGAATTCGGGAGCTTAAAATTAGAATCTTTTAAAAAATTTAAGTTTTGGCATGGAATAACAGTACACTACCAGAACATCAGAAACTCGTGAGCGGTGCGAGCTAAACAAGTCAGACTTGTGTTTTGTAAGTATACATTAAATCCCAAGATACTTTTGGGTTCTTTCTGACGTCGAAGTCTCACGATTGATGCAACCTCGCGAGCAAAGCGAGGTCGAAGTTGGACGTATTCTTGTGTTATATCATACGGTAAAAACAAGCTTTCAATTTTGAGCACCCTAACTTTGGCCCCACTGTCGACGAAACCTGGTGAGTGAACCGAACAAGATGCATATGTAGTTTAACATTGAATCTCGTGGCAAAGTTTCAATTCTGAAATCTATTTATATATTCATCAGCTGCAAGTTTCGCGTTTGTCGGACATATAATGTGTCCTGGTGGACATACACACACGATCACTGTTAATGTGCTGCATGAAAATTAGTTACATGCCTTCTAAAAACGTTATTTTATATCATATTTACTTGCAAATTATATTTAAGAATCGTTTAATATTTTTCCATTTTTTTCATTTTTGCCACCCCCCTCGGGAAAAATAAAAATGGAAAAAACATCATTTTTCCGGTAATTGTTTTCCGGCCAACAACACTGGTAAAAACTATGCATATTCATTACCGTTGTATCAGATATTTGGCCTGCTGTAAATCCGGATACTTTAGTCGTTGCCGATAACGACTGAGACGAAGCCGATACTTGGTGCGGATTAATTGCCACAGCAGTGGACAGATTTCCCAAATATGGTACAAACGGTATATGGGTTTCATCCGTAGCAGATTCGTCCAGTGTAGTGCGAGGTAAAGGCGTTACCGTAGTGACGATGTAAGTAGTTTGCGAATATTGGTGATCATCTGGAACTATGTTCACTTTCCACGAAGGTGGCGTTGCCGGTAGCGTTGGAACAGATCGTTGGATTTCAGGATAAAACGGAAGGCCGCTAAACGTGTTTGGCGTTGTGATTGGCAGCGTAAACGGTATACTGAGACGGTGGTTTTCATTGCCGCTCGTCTGTCCATCATGACTGGGAGATAATGAAGGAAGAATGTCCTCGAAAACAATGTTACCTGAAATATTATATTACTACAATTTGTAAACGCATACTATAAGTTGATTGGTTAGAAACAATAATGATAAGATGACGAACAACCAGTGAAACTACCAACAAGCTAATATTTCTTTGGAGGGTGTGCTTTTTCGACAACGTTTAACCACGGGTTGAAACGCACGTAGTCCGACTTTAACCAAAATGTAACCTCAGCATATTTATATTTACGTATCTGCCGTTCAAAAACTTTTATTCGTCGGAAAGCGTACAAGTAAGGTAAACACTTGTCCATTAGCTTCTGTTATATTACAGTGCAATTTGTCGCTCGCGTTTAGTGTGGAGATATCCTTCAAACTTAAGCGTGAGGCCCCAACGCAGTTGCGGCTCCATGATTTCTTGGTGGGGAAATTCGCGAATAGCAAAGAAAACTTCCCCACATCGCAAATTTTGTTTGGACCGGCTTTCAGAAAACAATGTTAGCAAAATCGCGGAATGCCCGCACAATACTTTGGTCTTGAGTGGGTTTATTTGTTTTTGAACGTATGAAAACAAAATAATATCTGGATTATTGTCGTTTGGGCCATCGTTTGAATAATTGTCGGGTTTGGGCAACTGTCACATTTGGGTAATTGTAGACTGTGCAATTGTTGCATGGACTATCGTGGCAGCAAGGATGAGCGGTTTCGGTCTCAGTTTTTTTAGTCTCGGTAGGTTTCAAACCGAGACCAAAGGAGAAAGACAAGTTCCCGTTTTTTTCTACTCAACGTTCACAATAAACGGACGTCAGTTGTAGGTATTTATTGATTTTTGACCATAAATTTTTTTGTTGTTTTATGTAATATTGATATTGACAAATTTTGCGGTAACTTTTGTACGTATTTAATATTATGAATTTTGAGCAGACGCAACATTTTATTATGCTAGAATGACACAGAAATACGAAAAACGTTCAAAACTTTTGTTCGAAAAATATTATTTTTATGCTCGGTAACGGTCAAACATTGACCAAAGCCAAGACGAAATAGTTTCGGTCTCGGTCTCCTGTCTCGGTTTTTGACCGAGACCTCACAACCCTGCTGAGTATAAGCACCTTTAATTGCTACCAGGGATTAAATATCCGGTAACTGGTAGGGTTAAGGTTATACCGGATATTAAACCGGAACGGAGTATCCGGTCTCAGACTACTAAGGATATATAATGCAGAACAACGCTGATTATTTTTACTACAAAATTGCCTTGATAACTAATTCCAACCTTCCGCTGCTTTATAACCACACTTGGGGTCAGTGAAATTAAACGCGATTTAGATACGTAAACGTACGTATATTTGAATACATAAAATTGTAATCAAATGCAAACACGAAGTCAATAACCAAATAACAAACACAAACAAATTATAAAACACATAAGCTGCATACCGCAAATAACACTAAAATGAAGAGTAAATACGTAGTAAGTGCATACTTAGAATAGGGCAGATTGTAGGCAATCAACGAATAATGGTTAGCATGTGGAATGCAGGAATATACGGTCTGTCAACAATTTATTTGAGCTTAATTGAAAACGATATTAACGGGCACTCGACTATGTAACATACGGCCCCAATGACGCTTGGGTATGAAGATCAAATATATTAAATCTTTTTCGTTATCCCCACACCGGCATTTGTCCAAAAATGATCGAATTCCAATAATTTTGCATATCTGAGCTTATCATTACTTCCCCTGATCATTTCGCGCCCAATTTTGAATTTTTAAAAAAGAAATCCATTTTCAAGCTCCCAAGGTTTCCCGACTTCCGAGATACAAAAATAGTTAAACAAATTATATATAATTTGACGCAGCTTGTCCAGCGAGACCCGTTGGTGGTAAATATTGATACTGAATATAAATTACTAACCTGCAGAATTTTCTTATCGAATTTCATGTTGTTCTAAGAGCACCACAAAATTTTAAAATTTTCATTGTTACACCAGTAGCATTACCTTTTGATAAAATTTGGCCCTAAATCAGTTTATTACAGCGGAAACAATGAAGTATATAGACGCAAAACAATAGTATACGTAAAAACAATGTTTTAGCGCAGCGCATCTTTGCTAAAATTTCGCCATGACAGAAACCGCTCCCTTTCTCTGAACTTTGTGTTGTAAAAGTGACTGCCCGGATTTTTAACAAAACTAGTTGAAAACACAAAATAATTCATCGTCCTATTTCAATAAACCTTTAAATATATACAGTTACATAACAACCTCTATCCTAATGCTTTGCAAAGTATTTAGCATCAAATGTTTACCACTTTCGCTGCGCACATTTCAGTATTATCGGCGCTAAACGAGCTGCAGACGATATTGTAAAAAAATACACGTTTGTTTTGTTTTCGTCACAGACTGATGTTGGCACCATTTTAGCATTAGGAACATAAATGCACGCGCTTTTGAAATTTATAAAACATCCTTAGTATCTTAATCGTTCAACTAATATACTATTGTGGGCCTTCCGTAATGATTTCACATTAAAATTTCAATTTTTCTAAAATTCGATTTTTGGTGCTAAATTTATCGCTATTTGACTATTAGTTCACGAGTTATTCGGTCGAAGAAGGCGCCAAATCAGTTACTGGACCTTCCCCACTCAACTAAGCTCGAACAATTGCGGTGAACTTTAGGTATATAAACTGTTTGATTTTAAAGCTTAACTTAAGGCTAATGCTGAGCATATTTTATGCGGAAGAAACTATTAATTTAAATGTATATGAATGGAAAATTAAACCAGTACCATGGAAGTAAGTACGTACGTACGTACGTATGCGAGTTAAATTAATCACGTTTGGACAAATGTCACATACGTACCATATATACCAGAAAAATCAAAACTGGTTAATGAGCTGCCTGTTAGGTCGAAAAATAAAATATTTATTTAGATTATGTTTTAACACACTAATCGGTCCCACACCCGGTCGTCAGCCGTTAGCGCTACTGAGCAATGTAATTAATGTGTAAGTCGGGTAAATATCAAATTCTTCAAATAATTACAACAGTGTTCAGCTGTTTATTTCTCACAAATCGAAAATATGCGATGACAGTTCTGAAGCTAACATGATTAAAGGAAACCTTACACTTGAACAACAGTTTTCAAATCTTATTTGTACACACGTTACATATATAGTTGTATACATACCTTAACCAAACAATCCTCAGCTTTGTTGTTCTATTCTTGCTGAGTTTGCAACAGACCATTGAGATTGAGACAATGCGTAAGTATATATTATACATACATTTACAATATATATTCAGGGTGCAATCAGGATTCCGATTAGAATTCCGATTCCGGTTACATAATCAATCGGAGCCGGAATTTTGATATTTTAATTTTACGCCTACTTGTAGCGATATGCTGCATTAAATTTCTGCCTTAGTTATCTATTAAACATGGTGCAAAGCGGATCTGTATTATACCGGAATCGGAACTACAAATTGTGTGACTGTACGGATAACTTGTATTGACGAATATAGTACTGATTCAGTGTGTCTGTTGGCTGGCAATAATTTTCAAAAATGTCGCATGAACAAACTGGCGATGATTTTTGGTTCTGTAAAAGTTAAACTAGAATCAATTATTGACAAGTTAACCCATCGAAAGCAATTTAATAAATAATACAGAATTTTTATGCAGGTATCACAACAAGCAGGAGAAAAATTAAAATTTCAAAGTTCCAATTCCGGAAACTCGTTTCGAATCTAAATTCTAACCGGAATTAGAATTCCGCTTGCATCCTGCTATTAAATTGTTTTCGATGAATTATCTTATCAATAATTGATTGTAGTTTAGCTTTTCAGACCAAAAAAATGGTTGCCAATTTGTTCATGCGACATTTTTGAGAATCGTTCCAGCCAAAAGACACCTTAAATCAATATTGAATTTGTTAATACAAATTATCCGTATAGTCAAATAACTTACTGCGAGTAAAGGCTGCATTACATATACATTTTCAAAGTTTCAATTTAACAATATTGCCAATACTTGTAATCCATGGCATGCATGGTTATTTAGTGTCAAATTAAAAACCGACGGCAAAAAGGCTGCAACAGATTTCATTAACATTAAATCAATTACAAAAATAACTCCCATTTCATATGCACAAGGTAGCACAGGTTTCGTTAACATTAAATCAATTATATGTTCTGTTGGCTATACAAAGGAGATGCACTGTTCACTGGAACGAGTATACATAATGTGTTCATATACGTACGTACGTATATACACGACCCCGTTTCTTTATTCACCAACAAATTATTCCTCATTCTCTTTAACGGCCGACAAACATTGATACATGAAATGACATTTTTGCTAGCAGCCGGTCGCAGGACAGTCTATTGTCGTGATTAGTGCGGCGCCGCCGATGATATTAATGCAATGTAGTGCTATGTCGCTGCTATTATCACGCACGATAGACGCGAATAGTATATAGCTGTATAAAGTATTATACGTATATTTCACATCCTAAACATGTGTAATATCTACACAATAAGTATATATTTACGAACTGTAGTGACCCGAATAAGGGTGGGGGGTCGCCATTTTGAGTATATACCGATAAATAGAAGTCCGTATCCCTAATAAGAGTCCGTAAGCGGGTAGAGTCCCTAAACCCTTCTTAGATTCCATAAATGTAAATTATCCCTAATTGTAGCGCATAAATGTTCTAGGGCCAAATCAAGTTGAGTTGGAAACTTAAAAGCATACTTAAGTTTTGAAAAATACATTCCTAAGTATAACTTTGCATTATCGCATAACCCTTTGATACAAGACAAATAAACGTTTTTTCAACGAACAGATATATACAATACCGAATATATATCAGTAACGAAGGGCAGCGGACGGCTGGTTAAACAAGGGGAGTTCCCTCTGGGGAGGGCAAATAAATATCAGTCCCCCCATGCCCCATTGTTCGGGTCACTACAGTATGTCTTTCATAGATCGAACTACATACCAGTACATTAGAGTAGGTACGAAAAATTGCAGAATTTTACGCTCATTTGACGCAATAAAATATCACTGACCGCTTAACACGCTGCTCGCAGCAGGGCAGTTTTTCGAAAACACATCAGAAACAATTCATTAACAAAATTGAACTAATTGCAAAAATACTCATTTCGAAATAACAATTTTTCAAAGACAACGTTACCAATATTTAAATGATTGTGAATAATTTGCCACACAGGAATTGAATTGCTGCCGAAGTTCTCGTGGATCCCTGACTCTTGGAGGCTCCTTATAAGCTTAGTATTAAATGTAGACAAGGCTTGCATAAGTTGTCTAAGCCTATAGCCTTTATAATTGCATTCTGGACCACGGCAATGAAAAAGCGTATTTTCATACTCCAATTTTAAATCGGATTTAGTTCTCTAAATCACAATTCGAATAATATTACGTCGCAGGCAGGGTGCAACCGGAATTACAATTTACCGGAACCGGAACCGGAATTTGAAAATTTTACCGGAACCGGAAAGTGAAAAATGCATTTCACCAAAAATTTCATTTTAATCTTATTTTTTGCTCTATTATTTGTGAAATAACCTTAGTCGAACATAGATATTTATTTTATTTGTTGTATTTTAGATTTTCGTCGTCGACTGAAGTGAAATCCACCATCAATGGCTTATATTCGGAATACAAGTGGCTTTCTAAAGAGATTCTTAAAGATTAGCAAAGTTAAAAAAACGGCCAAATTATAACACCGGAATTTTTAAATCCGGTAAAAATTTACCGGAACCGGAAGGTGAAAAAATGCCGGAACCGGAATTCCGGTTGCACCCTGGTCGCAGGGATAGGCAGTCTCAGTCTCGGCATGTCTCGAGATTTCGCTCGGACTCGTTTTTATGGTTCACCGTAGTTTGCGAGTAGAGACCAAAGAGGTGAAAAAGCGATAAACAATTGCTATTCCGTAGCTGAGCTAGTTTCAGTTGAAGTAGGGACGTAGCAATGTTTTGCTCGTATTTGACTTATAATTGGGTACTTGTTTACTTTCATCCACTAAAGACTCAAGTTCCCCCAAAGTGATTATTTGAATATGTTATAACAGTGACGGTTTAGGCTTAGGTATTGCACTTTAGCTTAGGCATGGATGTAAGAAAGTAAACCAGTGTGCAACGTCTGTTAGAATTGGAGTTGGTGACAGTTTAGTGAAAGTTTCCAATCATTGCGTTTGTTCCTCCATTCAAAAGTGATAAATAAAGTAAAGAATAAAGTTCGGCGGCGATTTCTCGGGTTTAACTGTATGAATTAAATAAAAATTACGAGTAGATAAAAATATTCAAACTTTTGTTAGAAAAATGCTTTTATTTTCGGTAAAGGTTAAAAATTGACAGAGACCGCCCATCTTTGGTCATCGGATAATCTAATAATCAAATCTAATTGCCCTATAAAGTTCATAAGTTTCGTCTACGACAAACTGCAATTACATAAAATAGCAGATTGGATGGACTACGACATATACATACTTATTTCTCCTAGTTAATCTATTTAATTTAAACACAAACTTAAATAAAAAGCGATTAATAATACGAAAACCACGAGTGTTTTTAATAGAAAACCATTCACACGGGATCAAAAAAGGATCATAAAAGCACAGCAGGACGACTCTTCCATCATATACTTTTAATGTATTTTGAAAACCGCCGGCCTTGATCGGTGAGGCGCGACGCGAACGCTAGAGTTGTATGAGTGAATAAGTTAATAAGGTACTGTACACTGTGATATATTATATGCTTCTAACCAGGCAGGGTGACATGGATATTTGGATGTTTCCGAATAGTATACGCAATGTGTTGTTTGAAATATACGTACGTATGTACCTGTGCAGAGCAGTTGCTTCTATGTGCTCGGCTTTAGTACAAAAGAATCGTGTTCTTCATATACGGAATCGGAACAGTAAATTTATACTGGAATTGTAATCGGAATCGGGACTAGAAATTTTGTGACTGTACGAATAATTTGTATTGACAAAGATAATGTTGATTTTGGGTGTCTCTTGGCTAGCAACAATTTCCAAATAAGACGCATTAACTAATTAGCGACGAATTTTGATCCCGTAAAGCTGAACTACAATCAATAATGGATAAGTTAATTTATTGAAAGCAATTTAATAGATAAATCCAGAATTTTTATGCAACGTATCACAAGTAAGATTAAAATTAAAATTTCGTGAATCTCACCAACCAGATTTAACACGCATTTTTAACAGGAATTAATACGTAGCTAAATAATAGTATTCAAGAACTACGTAGATCACTGAAAAAAACTACCCATTAAATTAAATGTAACATTTCGCCTATAGTTATGAGACAATAAACAGCATATGCTGTGAAAAGTTTTCGATAAGATAATCAACTCTCATGAGAATTCGAGCATAAATTCTCCGCAGTGCTGCTGTTGGAAAGTTTTTTTACTGAATTTTTTACTGATTTTGAATTGTGCGCACGGCAGGGCACATAACAATTTTCGGTATTACGCAAATATGCATTTATTTATAGATGCATGCTACTAAGTTCCAGTACGTATGTTTTTCTGAAACAGTGTTTCGGAAAAAAGCAAATCTATAATAAACATAGCCATTCCTTAAAATAATATTCACGTACGTATATACACAAACAATATGCATAGCCAAACGAGCGTGCTTAATGTTCTCGTTGAAGACAATTTCATTTCCGGCAACCAATAAATCTTCAGCAAACAGCCCTCATATGTACGTACGTTGTGACTCAATAGGGTACTCAGGAATGTTTCTCATATACGTACAACAAACAAACCTAAAATACATCACTAGAAAAGACTTTGCCACTCTAACTTGAAATAGTGTTTTATTTGATTGCCGATTTAATAGTCTGCTGGTGAACCAGTCTTTTAAACTAGGCTTAGAAACCAAAGATCGATTAAAATCTCTGATATGAATATATGTAAAAGGTGTCCGATTTAATCTTCGAATTGTCTAAAATCACAAAATATATCTCGTAGTCCAACTCGTAATTTAGCTCAATTTCGAATTCGGCTAGTTCAAAGCGGAATTACGACTTGGGCCAGCCCAAGGCGGAATCATGTCAGATAAATCCGTGTGTTTTCTAATTGGTTACCTGATAGTCGTAACCCTGCTTGATTCCGCTTTGCTCAGTAAAACAAACTGGTAGGCAGGCAATAGGTGGCGATTACTTAGCCAATCTGAAAAAACTATTCGCATCAAGCAATCGTATTTGAGTATGGCACTAAGCTGGTAACCAATCACATGGCGTACACTTGTTTCATACAAAGAATTACGTCGTAGACTAGCCCAAGTAGTAATTATACATACCAGTTTTCCAACAGGAACTAAACTTTGCCGGAACATGAACAGGAATTTAAAACCATTTTCAACACAGAACTGCTGTTTACGTTTTAGTAAAATCGTGAAAAACGTGCCTTTATTTATTTAGTTCTTCGATATTTCTTTTTCGTTTTCATCACTGCTACAAAATCACTCACCAAATATTTCGATTAAACTAACTTATCCAAGTAAACTGAACGAGATGAAACGCATGACGTTCGACCAGTAATTTTGCTATTACAAAATGTTTTCAAGATTAAATGATTTGGCATGTCACACGTAAAAATTCCGATTCCTACATCTTTGAACGTAGGAACAGGGCCAGGAATCGAATTTTTGCAGGAATTCCGGCCGGAACAGGAATTCCGGTTGAACGCTGTTCAATTGTAAATGCTAAGCCGGCGAAGTCGGCAATGCAAATATCATCTAACACCCAAGCAAATACCCATTTCCTTATCTCAGAACTCAAAGGACCGCGTTGTGTTCTTGATGCAATCTTTACGCGTGGTATATATTCTAACAAGTAACAAGCAAATTAACTTTTACGGTCCTCGAACAACAAACTAGTGTAAATTAAACGTAGAAAGAATATAAATTCTTTCACTTCCTGACATTATTCTTCTAGCACAATCTATTCACAATCTTTATATAGGTTCACTTTCAATGCGTTTATATAGGTAATATATAAAACATGTTAGGCAGCCGGACCTCATATGTCATTAATAAACCACTATCGATTGTGGTATATAAGGCAAAAACAAACTAGTTTGCGCTGTGCATGGCTTTGCACCGAGCGTTGGTTTGGTTTACAATTCTCAATTCTCATATACTACTTATACATACTGCATCGCCCGTGCAATACGTATAGCAAACATACAGGACAAAAAATGTTAGCCAAAGAAACCTACTCATATTCGAGGACGTAAAAAATGCATATACGTATATATTCGCATTGCATATATATACATACATACACAAAAAAGGTTCATCAGCCTTCATCAGCATTAATTTTAGGAATTTGTATAATCCGTAAATGACGAAAATAAAACATTCCCAGGAGTGTATAACGTATTATGAAAGAACACACGCAATCCACCAGGGCGCTCAAGACAACACTTAGTTGACACCCAAATATTATGCAATTTATAAACAAAGTTGCTTAGCTTAGACAGTAGAGACTATCAATCGAGTTTTAAAAATACCGACAACGGAATCTCAAGGTAAAAACCGAATTTTTCCCGGAACCCCACCAGACAATGCAAATGTACAAACTTTTATCAAAACGTTTTCAAAATAAAAAAACACTGATGATTTGAACATGAGCGGCTCCAATATTTGTTAACCTTCGGGCTCCGGTTAAATTCTATGCATTTCCTAAATTTAGTGGCATCCTTACCCAGTCCTAGTGTAATAACCACAGAAAGAGAATGTGTTTCTGTCAGAATCTTTAATTAGTTCCAACTAACAACATATTAAATTGAAATTGGATTTAAATCGAAATTTACATTTTTGACAGAATTATGAATAGTAGCGCACGCCGTCCTGAAATGTGGGAACAAACATTGTAGGTACATTTAGCAAAACGCAAAGGTAAGGTAAAGTTGCTTTTGAACACATTGGAAGCAAACGAAGAACTAATCTTTTAAATTATTGCAGGTTACAAACAAAAGTTCAAAATTGACAGTAAACCAAAACTCTTCTACCATTCCGTTCTGATACAATAAACCAAACCATTATGCTACTCAGACTGATACGGACTCAACGCATTAGGGTTCCAGCGGATATTCGGCTCCGGTATTTTACATTGCGGATTTTATGGCTGAAACGATCAACACAATTTTTTCGGCGTTGTAGGAAATTTCAAGGCTATAGGAAAACGAAGGCCGTGGCGTGAACTGGGACCTGTCGCCCATTCCCGTAGTTCCGTTCGTGTACATGCGAAAATAATCAGTAAAACACAGAAAACAGTAATTAGTGCATGAGAATAAATACACGTAATGTTACGTGCAATAGCGGACTTTCAATAACTTAAAATCTCAGGTTGACACGCTTTCAACAAGCAAAAAATTGAAAAGCATAAAACATAAACAGGTGGCACAGAGTTGCAACCGGCCCGGGCTCAAATGTTGGGGCGGGCCTAAGCGGACCGATCCCGGGTTGGGCCGGCTAGGCCTATACAGATGCAAAAAGTCTTGTAATCCTCTGTACTAAAAAGCGAGGTTGTTGGTTATTTACAATCTTGAACTGTAGACGTTTCTGGTGCTACTTCAAGAAATCAATTAACTAAATATTGGCGTGAAAACACTGTGCTACTTTTATTGTTATCTGAGCTCACTAGACGGGTGCTTAGTATACAAGCTATTACGGACGAATCTGAGCGGCATTTTAGTGAAGGTGACAACGAAGTAACGGGGACCAGGGATGGGCAGTCTCGGTTAAAAGCCGAGATTTGGCAACCGAGACCGCCAACAGAAGTCTCGGTCGCGGTCAATTTTTGGTCATCGCCGAAAAAAATTACAAATTTCAAAATAAATTATTTGTAATGCTTTTTCCGTAGTTTTTTTTTGTGTTTTTATGGTTTTTGAAAAAATTCTGCAGTCTATTCGGTTTACCCGGAACCAAAAACAACACTATAGCTTTGAATAAATTAGGGTTGTTTCGAATGGTATGGGGACAATAGCCGAGTGACAAATAAAGTAAAAAAATAAAGTTTGGCGGCGATTTATTAGTTTAATTGTATGAAACTTCAATTCAAACAATGCAGACTTGAACACTACTAACCATAAAAGATTATAACTTTGTGATTACGGTTCATTTTAGTTTAATTTTTCAAACAAAAACGCAATATTGATAACAGTTTCCCTTATCAGACACACCGATATACTGTAGTGACCCGAATAAGAGGGGGTAATAATAGAGGGGTCCCCATTTTGAGTCCCAATCAATAGGAGTCCGTATCCCTAATAAGAGTCCGTAAGCGCATAGAGTCCCTAAACCCTAATTAGAGTCCATAAATGTCAATTATCCTTATTGTAGTGCACAAATGACTCCAGGACCAAGTAAAGTTGAGTTCCAAACTTTAAAGCATACTTAGTTTTGCAAGTACATTCTTATGTATAACCTTGCATTACTCAAGCTATTGACAGAAGGCAAATATGCAATACCGGTTATATACCAGTAACGAAGGGTGGCGGAGGGCGTGTTAAAATTAAATAACAGTCCGTAACCGAATAACAGGGGGTACCCTCCGGAGAGGCCAAAAAATACCAGTCCCCCTCTTATTCGGGTCACTACAGTACGCCAACAAGTGAAATTGATACGTAACAAACTGTCCCGTAAACACCTCGGATACCTTAGGCCACGGAAATTTGAATGCGTTCTAGTATTAGATTTGAATTAATTATCCGGCTCTGGCCAGATATTAGATTATTCGGCTCCGGCTCAGTAATATTTTGGTATCCGATCGCACCCTGACGCCGCTCAAATAAAATTATAACAGTTTTTTGTTGTTAGACTTAAAGTCCTCACGTTTATAATTCGATCGGAATTCCTGCAAAATGCAACATTTATTACTGTTCTAGTTTCAGCGTTAAAAGACGGTGGAACAGAAATTTTTACGGTTCTGATGCGAATGATGTAGAATAAGGTTTTGAACAAAAAATTACGTCAAGAAGAGTCAACGAACAGTATATTTTATTTTGATTTATAGTTATCACAAAAAGATTGTCAATTATTTGCCAGTTGCCTTCTGCACATAACAGTGAGTTGGAATATTATCAATTTCACATGTTGCCGTATAGCAGTGTGTCTGATCAGGAAAACTGTTTGTTGTATTCAGAGTGCAAAGCGGAACTGGATTATACCGGAATCAGAACAGCAAATTTATACCGGAATCGGAACTACAAAATTTGTGACTATGCGGATAATTTGTATTAACAAAGTATAATATTGATTTAGAATGCCTGTTGGCTGGCAACTGTTCTCAAAGACATCGCGTAAACAAATTGGCAATAATTTTTTGGTTCTGTAAAACTGAACTACAATCAATTATTGATGTTAACATGTCGAAAACAATTTAATAGATAATGATGCAGAATATTTATGCAACATATCACAACAAGTAGGCCTAAAATTAAAATGTGGAAATTCCGATTCCGATTGACAGAAGTTGAAAGAAGCACAATTATATAAAATATAGATAATCTATTATTGAAACTATGATTAACATATATTTCATATATTAGTCACAGCTTCAGTTTATCATAAGGCTCAGGACGGTAGAACTTGTTGCTGCAAGGTACTTTCGAATGCTGTATGCCCTGAAACGGTCTTTATATAATTGGGCTTTTTTCAGTTCATTATTGAATTGTACTAGTTACTAGCGGTATTTGTAACGCTATTAAAAATTATGAGTACTCAGCGTAATATAAAATCACATTTTGCCGAATGTCCGCCTCAAAAAAAGTCCAGGTCTTTATGTTTTAACATTGAAAATTTTTGGCTCAGAAAAGTCCTGGGGGGCCCCAGCAAAAAACTTTGCTGGGGGCATTTTGCCGGGGGCGGCTGAAAATTCGCCGGGGGCCTTTCCTGGGGGCGGCAAAATTTTCGCCGGGGGAAAATGAAAATTTCGAAAAGTGCTGGGGGCCCCCCGCTGCGGAGAAGCCAGTGTATCATATCTGTTCTTCAAGCATCGTGTAAAAAAACTGGCATCGGCATACGTTTAAAGTAAAAATCGGCATTGGTATCGACATCAGTAAAACTTTTGGAATCGACACAACCTTATTTGGAATGCCATCATTTAAAGAAATACATTTGAAATAGATCATTCTATTCCGAGTAATTTTGTAATACCCGGTGCCGAAATTTTTTGATGTGAATACCCAGAGACGGACCCGGAATTTAAAGAAGAATCAAAACACAGACCCACAATGTTTTGGCGGAAATAACCGGAATACCCAGATCCACACTTTGATGCAACTGTACTGTACACCAACAACGTTTTTTTGATACAGCGAAACAATTATGAATAGTGTTTACACCGCTCTCAGTTTCTCACATACAACGTCTTATTACCTGATCCGTATTCATGATGTCCTTCGAATGTGTTATCTGAAAAAGTGAAGAATGAAAATGAAACTGATATCAAGTGGATATCTTATCTTAAAATAATCCCGAAAAAGCTACATTAACAGTGAGTCCAATGAATTATCTGTATGCGCCATAATGAATATTGTAAAACAAATACAGGCAGTTAGCAGGATTCCAATAGGAAATGCATTTCTATAAATATTTGGAATGTTCACACGAAACACAAGTTGTGAAAAGAAGGTGACTGTTAGCCAAATTTTTAAGACGTAAACTTGCTATTTCTACGCCCATTAAGGTTTCAGGGTCTTGTAACGCAGGAACAACGTTTTTCTGTGGGACTAGAAAAGAGTAAACTTAAGCTACAGACAAATTTTTTGGCTTGGCTTACGCTTAGGCTTAGGAATATGCTCATTCTTACGCTTAGGCTTAGGCATACGAATATGCTCATAATACTGTTCCACCCTTGTTCTTTATAATGGCCGCGACCCGGTATATAAAATTACCAGAATCGGACAGCGGACACCGCATTAATTCCAGGTCCAGCCAAACTAAACGTTTCAATAAGAATTTTGAAACTAATGCTTTGGTTTGCATTATGCAAATGGCGTAGCATGAACAAAATAAAAACGGTGCGTTTTGCTAGCCCGACCGGGTTAGTAAATTATCTACACGTAAAATTTTTTAGCAGTTTTGGTTAAAACAATAAAACAAATTTAATTGTAATTAGTAACAATGCATTAGTCTAAAAGCAAAAGCAGCACACTTAAAATTCAATTAATTGAAGAATTTGCAGAAGGATCTGATTAGAAACACGGAAAGTTTCATGTATTCATAATATATATGTAGCTGTTTCTAGAATGTGCGTCAGTCGATTTCGATATCACACTGACCGCGAATACCAGTAAATAACTAAGTCCGATATTATTAAGCATATATACTGTGGCAAAACTTTAGACTTTATGCTACCGCATTAGTAACTAGGCGCTAGAACTCAGTATTAACATTGTTCGGTGAATCAGACTCTGGTTTCGTAATTTTAAACAAACCTATTAAATATAGAATATCTGCGGTCCACTGATACTGTTCCTTGCATTTTAACCTAGCAAGCCTTGTTAACATCCTCATCCTCACACTTACCAGATGAATCAGTTGTATATGCTCTCCCACCGTAAAATCGCGGTTCACCGCCATAATCCTCATCGTCTTCTGTTAAACCAGATCCACGAGAACCATACACGTCTGAGCCTCCTGCTGCCGCAAAATCGTCGTAAATACGATTTTCATGCTCTGAATTCCAATTTGGGTGGTACCCACTGCCTTCGTCGCGTCCACCGTCATCGCGATTGTCAGCATAATACTGTAACAAAACGGAACGACCATAATGTAACGACTGCATGTGGATAATGAAAATACTTCCCCGTTTTTTCTGCTCTACGCTTACAATAAACGGACGTCAGATGTATTGGTTGGTTTTTGACCATAAATTTATTATAAATTCTGAGCAGATGCAACATTTTATTATGCTAGAATGACATAGAAAACGAAAAACATTCAAACCTTTTATTCGAAAAAATATTTTTATGCTCGGTAACGGTCAAAAATTGACCGAAACCAAGACGAAGCAATATTGGCCTCGGTTGTCGGGTTTCGGTCTCCTTTCTCGGCTTTTGACCGAGACCGCACATCCCTGCTGAGTATGAGCACCTTTATTTGCTACCAAGGATACAACATGAAAATCGCACAGGCAGCAGGGACCGGAACTTATTTTTTGGTGAATTTTTAACCGTTACTGAAAATAAAAATAAGATTTTTTAACAAAACTTTTGAATATCTTTATCTGCTTTGAATTGTCTCTTCATACAATTAAACTAATAAACGTGACCGAGACCGTGACCAGCCAAATCCCGAGACTTGCCGAGACCGCCCATTCCTGCCAGGGTGCAATCGGAATTACGATTTACCGGAACTAGAATCGGAAAAAATTGCCGGAAACGGAACCGGAAAATGAAAATACATGCCACCGAAAAAATGATTTTAATTTTCTTTTTGGTGAAATAATCCTAGGTGGAGATAGGTAATCACTTTATCTGCTGTACTTAATTTAGATTTTCATAATCCACGAAAGCGAAATGTACCTTAGATGGTTTATTCGTAGCGATTGTCAAGATTTAAATATACTATAAAGGGTGCAACCGGAATTCCGGTTCCGATAGGCAAATCCGGCATTTTTCACTATCCGGTTGCGGTAATAAATGCGGTATTTTTTCACCGCAATTTTCCGGTATTTTCGGTATTGAAAATTTTTCTCATTCGAAAATTTAAGAAAAATTGGCATCTAAAATTATGTGGGCGTGTATTGCCAAAATATGAATTTGTGTCATACTCCATAATTTATCATGTGTTTTCACGTACTGCATTTGTTTGAGGATTTTAGCACTCTAACTGGTGTGGTTACAGCATTAATTAAAAGCGATAAAATAGCGTTAAAAATGAATTTTTGGTTAACAAGTATTATTTATTATCCGGTTCCGGCTGCGGCTCCGGTATATTTTTAACTTTCCGGTTCCGGTATTTTGTAATTCCGGTTGCACCCTGGTTCCAACAAGAACTAACGCAGTAACCGGAATTTGGAATAATTTTCATCACCGAGAAATACAATTGGACTTTTAAGAAAATTAAATGGCTTGAGCGAAATTTCAGCTATTTCATCACCATATTTTCCGAAAAAACATCAGAAACAGTTAGTTAACAAAATTGAAGCGATTGCAAAAACATTCGTTTCGAAATAATAATTTTCAAAGACAAAGTTTCCAATATACGAATGATTAAAATTTGCCACAAAATCATAAAAAATTCCTGTTCCTGCATCTTTGAATGTCGGAACAGGATTTGAATTTTTGCAGGAATTCCAGTTGAGCCCTGGCAGCTGGAATTGGATATCTTGTTGCAAAGATTGTTCGCAAATGAAAAA
Organism: Enoplolaimus lenunculus; assembly: GCA_030248215.1. Classification (NCBI taxonomy): domain Eukaryota; kingdom Metazoa; phylum Nematoda; class Enoplea; order Enoplida; family Thoracostomopsidae; genus Enoplolaimus; species Enoplolaimus lenunculus. The sequence goes on from JASANG010001201.1 coordinate 46,732, forward strand.
TTACGCGCGACGTTGTAAGTCTCCGACCTACTCATATATCGATTGAAATCCAAGCTAACAATATTATCAACTCAATTATTTTCAACAGTGCTCATGTTTACACGCTATATCCCATTGATATCCGGTTTCGGTAAAAAATTCAATATTCAGCTCCGGTAAATTAGTACCCGGTAGCACCCTGCACAACAAACACTGCAAGAAATTAAATTGTGTGACATACTACATACCAATTGCTTTTGACCAACACTTCCGAAATAGTGTCTTCCATTTCGCTTTCTTCTTTTGAACCGCTGAAAATATCAATCTAACTCGACTACGATCATCAAAGCGCAATCAACAGTATCCGCAACCAGAACATATGGGAAATGCGGTCTTGCAAGCCTCGTTTCCAGCTGGTCACCGCCATTACATGTCGATATATACACGGTAGGCGTATGTAAAGCCAAAAGACTGCTATACATATGTCATGTATAATATACCAGTATAAGTTGTTGCAATGGCGGCCTCGGTATCGGTCACGGTTTTTCGAGTCTCGGTAGGTTTCAAACCGAGACCAAACGATGAAGACAAGTTCCCGTTTTTACCGAGCCCGAGACCAAACAGACTCGGTCTCGGTTGCCGGGTCTCGGTTTTTTACCGAAATGGCACATCCTTGCTTAAATTTGGGCAAAACTTCGAACAGGGACCATGCAGACCGTGTTGTTCCAAAATGGATCGGCATTTTTTAGTAAAATATTTTAATTTCCAGCGACAATACCGGAATTTCTAATTGCGGTAAAAATTTACCGGAACCGGAAGGTCAAAAAGTGCCGGAACCGGAATTCCAGTTGCACCCTGATTTGGATAGTTGGATTAGCGTTCCGCAACAAACAAGGTGCGACCGAGTGTTAATTTACCGAACACCGGAATCGGATACGGATACCGAATAGCATAATTGAAATTGAGTCACGCAAGAGTATAAAGGTGTTTTACAGTATTCGGAAGCCGAAAAATCTGATATTCGGTAGGTTTATACCGGATACGGATACGTATCGATTTTTGTGGAATCGGATATCCGGTCGCATCCTGTCGACGACCGGTTGTAAAAAGAGGAATGTCGGTACGTGTACACGGTAAATGTATGTTAAACAGAAAGATTACTACGTATTCATGTGCACATACCAGTATAAGAAGTTGTTGCAATGACCAGATGGTGTAGTGTAGCTGCTACACTACACCAAGTGGTCAATGTGTTGTTGCAACAGTACACATACAAAACCATTTAATGATTCAAGAACGTTATAACTTTCGACAGCGTAAGCAAACTGACCAGTATGTAGTAACATATAATTCAGTACTAAATCGGGAGCCGAAAGTCAATTTTAGCCAAACCTCGATATCTGACAACACGATACTTAGTAGTAAAGTTCAATAGATATCCTGCTCCTGCAAAAAATCAATATGCGTCTGCGGTATTAAAACGTTCCAAATATATATTCTGAAATCTTAGAAAATTGAATTTTACAGTTTATTTTTAATTGGAATTTGCAAGTTTTATGTTACGGAGTGGGTTAACAACAATCAAAAGTTTATGCATTTTTGATCAATATTATTCATTACATATAGTTTCGTTGGTTCAATTAGTAAATCTCAGGAACTCTATTAGTAAAATCTGCCACTATTTTTCTTTTACGAAAATCACATGACACTTAATATCCGGTTGTGGCATTTTTTGGTATTGGTTGAGCCCTGCTTCAAGCCTACTGCCCAGCAGCCAAGAAGCATAAAAATTCTGTCAGATAAACAATCCTGTTCGGCATATGTTGCGTGCCGAGCCGATCCTAATATTACCGAGTGACTCCTCAAGGTGAGTGTGCAAGAAGTTCGATGTACCGCCGCTTACCTCCAGATATCCATTAGACGGCAACGCAAACAAGGAACACAGGATTAATAACTGTACATTCATACTGAGTGGTCTCACATCATTCGATCATTAAACTACCTTTCGGAAAATAAACATGTTTCACTTCCAACAAATTTGCAGCTAGCTATCTCAAAAACGCGGAATAACTTTACCAAACACAAAATTACACAAACAAAACTTATGGTCAATCAGTTTACAATTATTGGAAGTCGTTCGGCACTCTCCTTGCCTGATTTGTCTACGGTGCTCGTGAATTGTTAGACTTGCATGTGCGACTTGCAGCCGACGTATAATCAGTAACTTGACAGTTGATGGTTGCATGCACATTTGTCTCGGAGTCAGTTGCTAAGTTTTTAATACGTACAATCCTCACAAATCTAAAACTTATACAAAGTAAAATTTCAATCTGGTTAACGATGAATCCGGCTGCCAACTTAGTATAAAACGGCAAATTCCAATACCGAAATTGCCGAAACCGGAAACCTATTCTCTGCCGAAACAGTAGGCTGACCTCCACTTATAGTCTAGTACTTTTTATCATAATACAAATTCAGAACTAGACGTTCAACAAGAGTTCTAGGTTTGTGTACTGTAGTGACCCAAAAAAGACAAGCATAACCTTGCATAATCGCTCAGGCTTTTGATACAAGACAAATAAACCTTAACCCTTTCTGACATGAATATTTTCAATTTCATAAAAGAGATGTATTTTCAAGGTAAGATTCGAACCCAGTCGCACACGGGTAGGAGGTGTTTACGATGACCACTGAGCTATAGGAGCTTGACGCTCAAGCCCGAGTAGGCTCTCACGTCTTGTGGAGATTTTGCACTGCGCATATATGTTATAATGTTAAACACTGCTCACAGTGTGTGTATAGCTCGTACATTGTTGTATTTTAGTTGCTCACAGTATACTTTATGAGTGAAAGGGTTACAGATACTAAGTAAGAATTTTTTCAATAACCCTTTCTCACATGAATATTTTCAATTTCATAAGAGATGTATTTTCAAGGTAAGATTCGAACCTCAATCTCACGGGTGAGAGGCGTTCGCATATACGTTATAAATGTTAAACACTGCTCACAGTGTGTGTATTGCTCGTACATCATTATATTCAGTTGCTCATAGTATACTCAATGAGTGAAAGGGTTAAAATTCAACGGATGGTAAAATGATAAGGTCCCTAGCTTACAATTTTCGGTTTTCGTAACAATTGCCAGCCCGGTTTCTCGTCAGAAATTTTTGGATCTGCCTCTGGTTGCAAACCAGATACACATTAGTAGCAAAGGGCGGCAGAGGGTGAGTTAAAAAGAAATGCCCACCTATAGAACTAGCGACCTATGAGCAGAAGCGGTACCTTCAAAAACCCGCGGACATTACCCGCGGAATTGAGATTTTGGTAAATTAGGATTCTGCCGGGAACTTGCGATTTCGGGCGCAAACTTTTTTCGCTCCGAATTTTTAGGGTAACTGGGAGTTTGGGAAATTAGGATATCCCCGGAAAATTGTAGATTTTGGAAATTCGGATAGTACCTGGGAAATCGGGATTTTGGGAAATTCCGATCTTACCGGGAAATTGCAATTTTCGGCGCAACCCTTTTTCGCTCGGGATTTTGGAAAATTAAGATATTGCCCGGGAAATTGGGATTTTGGGAAATTGGGATATTACCCGGGAAATTGGAATTTCAGGAAATTAGGATTCTATCAGGAAAGTGGCAATTAGGGAAATTAGGATTTTGTCGGGAAACTGCGATGTCTAGCGCAACCTATTTCGTTAGGGATTTTGGGAAATTCGGATATTACCCGGGAAACTGGGATTTTGGGACTCAGATTTATATACCCGAGAAATAAGCATTCTGCAACGCCGTGAAATCCTTATTTTCGGCGCAACCGTTTTTGCTCGGGATTCTGGAAAATTGGAATTTTGGGAAATTCGGATATTACCCTGGAAATTTTGGTTTTTGGGAAATTGGAATTCCGGGAAAATTTTCGGCGCAACCATTTTTGTTCGGAATTTTGGGAAACTGGGATATTAACGGCTCATCCACGGTATAGTGCATGCGCAACCCGGTTAGGAAGTGTCAAAAACAGTTCTACTGTTATGGACATTGCACGGGTGTTCTCTTTTCAGCACTGGTCGTATTATGACATTCTATATAGGTAGTCTGTCTGAGCGATGTAGTTCTCTCCTCAGACTAGGACAATTTTTACATTGGTGCACGCATTACATAGATGGCCCATTACTGGGGAAATTGCGATTTTGGGAAATTTGGATTCTGCTGGGAAATTGCGATTTTCGGTGCAACCATTTTCGATCGGGATTTTGGGAAATTGGGATATAACCCGGTAAGCCTAGCTGTTTAAAATGTATTTGACAGACAACAATGTTTACAATTTTATATACGTAAATTGCCTAGTGTAAGGGTTTGGAGGCACAACCCCTTTCGAGGTAATACCTCCCATCCTCCACACGAGGTGAAACAAAATTTGAAAACAAAACGATGTCGAATTTGTTCAACCCGACAATGTTTCAAAATTGACTTAAAGGTAAAAAATTAGTGGGATTCTCCGCATTATATGCAAAAGAAAAATTTCACAACCGAAACTACCGGCACTTCCAGCAAATATTCTATCGGAAACGGAGGCTGAACGCAAGCTGTTCAGATTGTAACACTGTATTCTACTTTTTATACAGCCTGCTCACACAGGTAAAGATTAAATTTTACTCTGCACAATTTCAAATTTAATTCTATACAAAACAAATTGATTGGTACATGAATACCATAAAGCAGTGTGCATTTAACCGGATATTCGTTTCCGGTAAAAACCGATGTTCGTTTTCGTTTTCTTTATAGAAATACCGGAAATTCAGTTATTTCTGTGCTAAAACAATTAAATATCACGTATACAAGTCCCAATTTTTCATTACAGTGCTGCAATTGTTCGATATGAAATAAAAATTATAAAATTCATGCTAAATTTCGAAGATTTCAGTGCATATCCTATTTTTCTTCAAAATTTTAGAAAGCCGGGACAATATTTGCATGCCTCAATTGTGTTGGCAGAAAAAACTTATTTGACATGTTTATACTTAAATATCTGTTTTCCGTTTCCATTATTTTGATCACTATCAGTTAACGTTTCCGTTATTCTGACTATCCGTTTGCACCCTGTCATAAGGATTAGTTCATGAATACACTAACATCATCAAATTAACTTGTTCTCTACAGAGCCTCGTGGACCTCCAGCTTTCTTCATCATGCGCTTTGCTTTCAGCGTCTTTGTTCGCTTGTTGACTTTGATAAGACGTGCTTCTAGTTTATTTACAGCCGTATCTGATACTTTACCTGACCAACTGACTAACTTTTTGTTTGCAATGCGCTTCAGCAGGCGTTGCTTTGAATTCTTGAACAAACCGCGTTTAGCCCTTTGTTTTTCAACAAACAGCCGTTTTACACTTCCACTGGGTTTATGATTTTCCTCGTCAATGGTAGTTCCTTGAGAAGCCTCCATGTGCCTAGTACTTTCCCTAGGTTCTAGACCCATTGAGTTGGAAGCCATGGCGTCAATACCCCTATTATTACCTGTCCTTAAGTGTTGACGGTTATTCTTGTTTGGACCTAACTTATTTGAGCGTCTGATATCGCTTTTAACAACTTCTTCTTGGTTATTGGTGTCCATTGCTTCGTTTGTACGATTCAGAGTTGATTCGGCTAAAACAGCAGTAGGAGATATGCAGTACAAAACAAATTGGATAGGATACAACCAGAGGTTTGCCTCCAGTTACGGCAGGAACACGATACACGGCCCGGTGCTGTTCTCTGAGTTTATTTGCATTTTTACTAATAATAATTTTCTAGCCATAAGCGCACTTAGCAAATGTGCAGAGTCCAAAAACAATAAGCAAAACATAACGCACGGAAGCAGAAAACCATATTATGTCGATAACGCATTGAAAAGACACGTCAAACCGCTTTACCTGGAATTTTGTTAGAAATTTTCTTTAACTTAGCCACAAAAAATCCGTCCATGTTGTGTTCGTGTGGATAATAACGACGGCAGTATTTCATATTCGGATGAAATCGATATTCCCGAAATCTGGAAGCAGCAGGGATAACGAAATAAGTTTTCAAATAATTGTGTTAACATAATGTTATAAGTGTAGATGCGTAACTCGAAATGTTTAAATAGAATACAAGAAAGGACGATCCAAACTGATATAACATTACTGCTTGTCAAGAAAATTACTGAAATTTGATTAAGCTCTCTAGATACAGTCAAAACTTAAAAAATAATATGACAAACCTAACTTCCGCTGTTCCTGAAACAAATAAAACATTTGAACCGATTGTAACACTTGCTTGGAAAGTTGTTATTGCACACTTACAATCTGTAAACTTAATTAAAACGCATTCCGGACCAGAAAATTCAAATTTATACCCGGAAAGTGGGATTTGACACTCCAAATGCACCCTAGCTTAGCAAGTTATAAAAGGTAACCTTGAAAATCCTTCAGAACCAAATTGTAGTCCAGTTTGCACTAGCTTGACGCTGCGTTTTTTAAGTGCGTAATCTATTACCCATTCGTTTTCTTCAACCTATAATAAAAGCACTAAATGAGACGAACAAACAACTAAACTGGTTGAGCAACACTGTTCCTGGTTATTAGCTAATCCTCGAATATATAGCGAGAATCAACTCAGATCAGGCGTCAGAGTCCATTTTGATACTAAAGAAGTCTTTAACAGAATCTCTGGCAACAATTATAGCGAACAAAATTTATTAGTATGTACTTACACACGACAAAAAGTTTACAACCGAAAATCGAAATTGTCTTACCAATACAGAACACGTTGAGTACACGAGATAACCTCCTGTTTTAGAGTCGGCGTTTACGCAATCAATAGCAGCTAATATTAGGTCTTTCTGATGCGTACAGCATCGTTGAATATCCACCGCGTCCTGAAACATGTAGCTGAAAGGTAACTGTTCAGCAAATAAACTTTGAGCCTCACAAAATCTTTCATACAAGGTATCTCAAATTTAAGTTCAAACATTTATGCAAAATACAAAAGGTTTTGCGGTGACATACCATGTATTTTATAGTGCTGCAGTATAAAATAGCTCAACTAATAAACTCTTCCTTCACTTGAGATTCCAGTAAATAGTTGGAGAGAAAATAACAGACAGGGTCCTAGATACAGGATTTGAAAAAATAATGTCGACGTAAAAAGAAATTAGTTCAAAACTAAAGTTCAAAACCTAACTCTTTATATATACGTAAATATTAATCCACTTGCACACATCTGCAAAAAACTAACCTTTGACGTTTTAATTGAAGCATCTTTCGATATTACACCAGTACCCGAACAAGGAGCGTCAAGAAGAACCCGATCAAAAGGATGGTTCCGCATCTACAAATAAGCAAAAAATATGTTATAATTTCAGACATATATACCACAAAACGCGCTAACTAAATATTTGCCTGTTAACCACCATTCTATAAGTTAAGCACCATTCACAATCATTTTTGAAAGACAGCCACAGATTTGTACGACTGCTGACTCAATGAATTGATGTGATTTAAGGTGAGGTTACCAATGAAAATTGTGGCAAGGTCGGGTTTACGGACGTAAAATGTTCAAACTATACACTCGTACAAGCCTGTGCCTGTCCTTTAAAAATTAAATTAATTAGAATGGCGCACTACCGTTAAATTCCATGCATTCACTTCAGAACGTGATTATATGACTAGTACCGCAGCTGAAGCATCGTGATAGGAACGATACACCAGAAAAAGTCAGCGCTTGCAAATTAATCAGTGAAATATTGCTACATATTTTCAAAATCATTATCATTAACTGTACTGTTGCTAGTAACACCAGCCTTTCGTCTACGAAATTATATCTCATATCTTTCTACCTTAGAAAACGTTTTGCCATCGCGACAGCACACGATAACGTTGTTTGCTCCAAGTCGGTGAAAATTACCGATCATTGCTTTGCAGCGTTCGGCTTTGATATCATTTGCAAACAGAACACCGGTGTTTTTCATCAAAGCAGCTAAATTTTGTGAAACTATACGCAAGATAAACGTAATATTTGATATCAGTGAAGAATGGCCTAGGACTACGAACACTATAATGGCCACTAACAAACAATGATTAGGTATCCGAAGAAATAACACATGCAACTATAAGACTAACTCGTCATTGCAATAAAATTGGATATAAATGTTTGTACCGCACAATCTTAATTCGCTTATCCATTTTTTGCCATACCGATATAAGATGATTTTCCGCCCGGCGCAGCAGCCATATCTAACACTTTTTCGTTTTCCTGCGGTGCCAAAGCCATTACCGGTAAAAAGCTGCTTGCACCTTGTATCATGTAATGACCAGCGAGATACTCCGGTGTTGCTCCTTCAAACAATTTGTTAAGCCAAATTTGCAACATTTCAAAAACAAAAATTACTAACTTTATAAATTTATACAAAAACATACCTACTTCAAATAAGAAAACACGAAATTGCAAGTTAATTTTAAGGCAAAAAATTGATACTAATCACAGTCATCAGGGGGGCCTTCTATTAATTTTGAAAGATGTCAGATACAATTATGGCAGGCTTTGAAGTTTGCTGCGACTGCATTTCCGTGCATTGCAAGTCAAGAAGCTCAACTTTTCCACATTGAAGTAAAAACGAAACAATTAAGTTAGCTTTCTGATAACGAAGCGCATACTTCTACGGGACTCAAAATAATTTCCAACAGAGCACAAACTAAGACGCTATGTCCGGTCAATATCCGCCGGTAAAACTATCACTTTCCGGTTAACGTTCTGATATCCAGTAAATTAGTAAGCGGACGCACCCGGGGATGGCGCCCAATCAAAGAGTGTTAGTCTCGGTCTCATTATACAGACTCGATTTAAGTTTTTAAGAAGACCGCTGGATTTAAGTTTTTAAGAAGACCGTCCATCCCTATCCCGCAGTCACCAGCATCTCTGAGACACCATTATAACAACGAAACTTAAAATACGTTACAAATGCATCTATGTGCCATATTAAAAGAAAACGAACAACCCAGATTCAAACTAACCGATTGGAACTTGCGAATCATATATTACTAGTCCAACCTTCGACCACTTTCCTATCGGATCCAAATTTACACCACGATTAATTAGCGCCTGAAACGTAACAACATAACAAATTAATTAGCACGAAACTGTTTATTTATGTTTAATAGAAGTATATTCATTCCAAAACAATACACAAATTAAACCACCACTAAAATAATACTCAAAATGACATATATACAAAGGAACAACGAAGAGTTAAAATTGGCAAAACGATTGGGTTTTACACTAATGCATAGATAAATAATCGACCCAACTGTTACAACACAACACAATGAAACTACCTTTGCGACGTCTCCCCGCCGGCTTTTCAACGTATTGACTCGAATAGTAAGTGGTCTCTCAGAATCACACGATTCCAAAAATTCCATAAGCTAAAATTCAATAACAGCAAAAACTTACATGCTAAGCAAAAACAAACCCAAGTAGTGCGTTATTGCGTAACTTTTAAACTTACTCAATTAGAGCTCAACAACAAATGTAGTTCATATCGACAGTCAGAGTTCGACCGGATGTTAATTTTACAGTATACTATAACTGGATAGTATATTTTTACCGAAACGCGTCATGTACGCACATAAATGTACACGTCACACATCATATGACAAACTTACATCCGACAAAGAAAATAAATCTACCAGCTTCCCCATCAAATATTCGTTATAGCTGTAGTATAAACAAAGATCCCGCGTCAACGCCTGTAAATAAGCAGATCGGCTCCTGAAAAAACATAAAAGTTGACAAATAAACATTTAGTAGGTTTTCTGCTAAACCCGATTTTGGACTGTTCTTTTTTAAACCGTGTTTTTGAAAGCACAGAAACAGCCCTGGTTATAACAAATAAATTGTAACTTTGTAAAAACGTACAGTGATAAAATACGTATTTACAATCTAGACAAAACTTACATGCGATTGAAACCTCGTGATCTTTTTTCGCCCAATACACGGACTATATCCTGTATGCGCTGCTGGATGCGCTTCAAATCCGGTGTTTCCCGTTCATACGTCTCAAGAGTTTTATGCAGTTCTAAGTCATCCACATATTCCGAAGTTTCATCGAATTTGTCTTTACAGGGACCCTCCACAAATCCCTCGATATTTGTCAAAAATTCTGCTTCCGCATCTTGTCTAAACATCAAAAATGTAAACGTGCACATGATACATACAAATTAAATTTGTATTTCTAACTTACTGAATGTGAGACCGAACATCAACAGCTTACATTCAAGCATGTCACTCATTTTCTACACATTTTAGGCAAATAGACAATGAAACCACAACATGGATTTTAGACAGTATTGCATTCGGTTTATTTCTGCTGGCGAAGTTTAATAATATTGAAACAAAACGCCCACTTTCGATGAGGTGCGCCCAAAGCTAGTCTATCAATCCTGTTCATCGTCAAGTTTATATGACCCGCAATGTAACCTACGACGCGAAGTAGTTATTAAAAAATATGCTGCCTTTGTGCACAGGGTGCTACCGGATATTAATTTACCGAATATCGCAACCGCACGCAGATTACATAGAAGTAATAGCTTGCTTGCATTTTTCGGTTTTACTTCAGTGTATCAAAACTTGAACTTCTTGACATGTCCAAAAATGCAAACGTAGCTAGATGTTAAAGACGCTCACTTGAAAAGCAGCTTTATGAAATTTGGAATCAAAGCCGTTAATATCCGGTAGGTTTATGCAGGATACGGATATGGTCGCACATTGGTACTATGCATAACGTAACAGTTTATTACAGCTAAATAAACGCTAAAATTTTATCTACGTAGACAAATATTAATTGACCTTTCCAGCTCCTTCTTTTTGTCTAGTTTTCTTGATGCCTTTTCAATATCACTCTAGAAACAAACATGCACATTCACATATAAATGTGCATGGCTAAAATAAGCAAAAAAGTTAGTCCCACCTAGACGACCCACAGGTAACTCAAGGATTACATGATGTTCATGATAATCGATTATGAACGTTACGTTAGCTCTATACTTTTTGATAATTTTCAATTCAATTGGCACCATCCGTCAGCATGCGGTGAATTACCATCCAGCGCTGCAAAGTAACATAATAAACACACTTTACACACATTCATATATATAGTAGGGATGCGCCGATTAGTCGACATCGACACTGCAAAAATTGCCGATTCTTTGTACACACAACAGTCAGTTGGAATGCTATCAATTTCACTTCTTGGCGTATATCTGTGTCTGTTCAGGGAAACTGTTATCACTTTCGCTGTTGTGTTTGAAAAAATAGTTGAAATGAACCGTTCTCAAAAAATTATAATCGTTTATGGTAGTAGTCAGGGTTTAAGTTTTCGCGCAATGATGTAATGTAGCATGCTATCTGTTCTTTAAGGATGGTGTACTAAAGTTGGAACCGGCATCAGCATCGATTCGGCATCAGTTCGGCATATTTTTAACATAGGAATCGGTGTCGGTATCGGCACATCCCTATACACTATTATACATTAAATTATAGCAGGGAAATTACACTAGAAATGGCGTTTTACGCACCAACATTCATTGCTTTAAGGATTAAAAATGAAAACCGTAAGCAAAATCTTGATTGGTGTGAGGCTGAACCGGATTGCAGAGCGGCCCAACCGGCTGAGACAGTAGTGGGAGCCAAATCTCAAGATGCCACTCCGTTGCATTACTGTACTAACTTCATCGTCGTCATCATCTGTAATATCATCATCAGTCATATTAGTGACGAAAACTGGCTCTTCTTTTGCCTCGCAATCTGGAAACACATCACTTTCGGATAGCTTCATACCACTATTTACATTCCCATTAATTGTATTGCCGCTGACTTCGCGCAAGTGAACATTAGTCTTCACATTTAACTCGGGTAAACTCTTCTTCGTTTTTTCCATCCGCTGTTTCGTATACTTCGGCATGATCTTTTGTGTTTAAAATAGTTTTAAATTTAACAGATTAATGATATACCTATATATATACAAAAATTTATGCGACGTATCACAACAAAAGATTACAATTAAAATTTTAAAATTCCGATTCCGATTGATTGCGCAATAGGAATTGGAACTGGTTTTGAATCGGATTCTAATTTCAAAAAATTATCGGAAATGGAACCAGAAAACGAAAAATACATGCTACCGAAAAATTCATAAGCCACTGAAGCGAAACTGCGATTGCCAAGGTTTACATACTATACTAATGAAATCTATTTAATTTTTATAGTCATTTTTTAGTAAAATATAAATTTTCACCGACCATAATTTGTATTGACAAACATAATATATATTGATTTAGGATGTCTATAGTCTGGCAACAATTTTCAAAAACGTCGCATGAACAAATTGGCGATGATTTCTGGTTCTGGAAAGCAAAACAACAAACAATTATAAGTTAACTAATCGGAATCAATTTCACAAATTAATGATATATGCAGAATTTTTATGCAACATATCACAACAAAAGATTACACCGACCAAAATTTAATACCAAAATGTTTAATTCTGGTACAAATTTACCGGAACCAGGAGGTGAAAAAATGCCGCAACCGGAATTCCGGTTGTATCCTGACATATTAGAGGGCCGGCACCAACGTGTTATTTGCCGCGACTTAACCGGGACCAGTTTTTGTACACAATTCATAATTGACTCGCATGAAAATCAATCGTACCGTGCTCGGTTCTCGTTTGAAAAACCTGAAAATCACAGAAATTACTGCACACGGTAATTCTAAATTACCGCACACGGTAATTCTAAATTACTGCACAAGGTAATTCTATTTTCCCACGGTTTGCTGTACACACTACACAATATACAGATTGTTTATTTTCCCAGTGTTAGCCACCATATACGCATTACATATCGTAGCTCAGTTGATTGTTATCTTTACGCTTTACGTGATCTAACTTGACCCCGGTTGGGACTGGTCCCCATCACCGACAGGAAAATTAGGAACAATCCGCTAACACAACCAAGGCGTGATTCCGTAGACGTGCTTGTCCTGGTGCAGTCGGCTATAAAGTAGTTGGAGATATGGGCTGCGTTGCATAAGCTGTTTGCTTAAGGATCGGTAGGTCGCTAGTTCAAACCCATCAGTAACCCGCGTTTCCAGCTGTTTAGCAAAAAGTTCTGACAGTCCCGATTCATCCTGCTTAGACTGACATGAGGGCTACGCCGTGAGCGTAATGGTAAATGACCGCGCTTGGGTGACGGTACCCAGTTAACAAAGCGTAGCCGGTCAAGGGACGACCTAAGTGAAAATTGGGCGTGAAAGCATTAAGGTAGGTACATGCTTGTCCGTTATGCATATATGCAATATTATGCAGTATATACACTATGTATGCTAGCCGGCAGAATACGGCTTGTTGGTATGCATGGTGTATGTGTGTTATGTACATAGTATGTGTAATATTACGTCACGCATGCACGTGCACATATAGCACTAAAGAAAGTTGTGATATCGGAAGCGAGGTATATATAATGGACAGGGTGTGACTGGATATCCGGTTCCGGTTTAATATTAGGCAAAAAACTGATATCCGTATCCGGTTCCAGTATATCCCTACGTACCGGATATTCATGGTTGTGGTGCCGAATATCCCAAGACTGCTTTTACAAGTGAGCGTCTTTAAGACTTCCATGCGATTACATTTCTCGACAAGTCAAGAAGTTCAAGTTTCGAATCATTTTCAGCTACTTTTAAGTTATATAAGCGAGCGAGAGTTAAACGCATTTTTGCATTACATAATTTCAGTCTATCAGCAGGAATTATGAACTTTACAGGTCACGAAAACCTTAAACACGCTAAAAATACAGCGAAAAAATAAATTATGTTAACATATACAGTATCCGGTATCCGGTTCGTGTTCCGGTAAAAAATTCTATACCCGCATCCGATTCCGAAATCCCGTAAATTAATATTCGGCGGCACCCTGAAAAGGGGTAGAGAGCTTGACTGTCGCGTGAGAGGTCCGAGGTTCGATTCCCGGCATGGCCATGAAATCCTGGTTCGTTCCTTAACTGATATGGAGGCTACGCTGTGAACGCAATGGTAACTTGCTGCGCTTTAAACACGGTATCCAGTCAAAATAGTATGGACGTTCAAGGGACAACCTTGGTGAGAATTGGGACATGGAGGTATGGAGACATGATTGTCCTGGTGCATATGCCATATATGCAATGCAAATTGTATTGTATGCTTTCCGCAGCATGCGGTCGACATATAGTCGACAATATAAGCAGTTGGACAGGCGGGCTACGTAGCACAGTGGTAGAGTGTTCGCTTAAAGACCAGTAGGTCGAGAATTCGATCCCTGCTCTGGAGGCCCGCTTTTACAACAGCTTAGTTAAAAAAGTTCTGAAGTACTGTTTCCTACCTAGAATGACAACCAACGTGCAGAAATAATTATCGCCTTTTGCCTATCTTACACCAGAACAGGACATCCGGTCGAGCTCTTAACTCTCAACCGGATGCTAGTTCCAAGTTTTCATGAACTATTGCAATTTGGCGAGTCGTGCAACCTAAAGTAATCTCTAAACTACTTCCGAAATCTGCCGACAATCTCGTCGTCCGATTTTCTGCTTCTTTATCGGTACGTTCAAACAAATCCTACATACTGCGCGCGCACCGCTTAGTTAAAACGAGCAGCTACTGTGCAACTCAGTTTTCAGAAAAGCTTGTCAAAACTTAATAACAATAATAATAATAACGATGAAAATAATAATAATAATTATAATAATAATAACAATAATAAGTTTCTACTAACCACCAGGCAAGAAAACAAGGCGTTCTATAAACTAACTTGAATAATGTAAATGCTATATACAGACTAAGTCAACGTCTTTCCTTTCTTATTCTAGCAAGTTAACCTTTCTTTATATGCGGTGCAGTATTTTTAATGAGCAGATTGACTTTCGCCAAGTTTAACTGCACTGTACAACGCATAAGATTATAAAATTGTTGTTGTTGTTGTGATAGCTGGGTTGGATCATCATGTTATGCGTGGTCTTGCTCCAGACCGAGAAATTCGGCTACTTTCTTCGGTTGCTTCCATAAGTCGATCGGTTGCAGAGTTGTAGGGTTAGAAGGGCACTTGAACACGTGCTGCACATCGTGGGGACGTGTCTTGCAGCTCGGACACTTGTTTTCGACGGACGAATCTATTTTGCACATGTACCAGTTCAGCATCTTGCTATGGCCCGACCGTAGCTGTGCCATTGTGCATCTTGCTTCTCTGCTGAGTTCTTTCTCCGACTTGTCGATCTCAGTCGGGGGCGTGCAGAGAACTGCATTGGCGGTGTAATTACTCAGCACGCGGTTGACGGTGTCGGTGTGAATCGTTTCAAGTCCGTTCTTGTAGTTTCGCGGGTCAATAGAAACATCTGCCCCTTCTTGTATTCGTCGGATTGTTCTGTCGTATTTTCTGAACGTGCCCTTCATGTTGCGAGGTGGTAGACGCGACTTAGTCAGGTGGTGGCATGGATCAGACTCGCGGCGGCAGCTGAGTAGATACTGTTTCGAGAGCATCTCCGTGTGTGGTTTGACTGGCAGCATTAAAGTTTCCCGGTGTAGGTGATCGACGTTGGCTATTTGATGACAGCCGGTGGCTACACGCAGAGCTTGGTTTTGGATCGCTGATAACCGGTGACCAGACTGGTGCGGCGTAGTTGACGACACTTCTCCGATAGCTTTGTACGTCTGCATCAACGTTTCTTTTGATTGACCCCAGTTAGTCCCTGCAAATGCCTTCAGGACATTTGTACGCTGTTTGACTTTGGTCGCTTGCTTCGTACAATGTGCAGTGAACGTATGCATGGTATCATGGGTGACACCGAGAATTTTGGGAGCCTTCTCCAGCGAAACGACAGTGCTGTTTAGCACTACTTGCGGGTGGCGTTGTGCCTCCTTCGTGCTTGGTGTGAAAAGCGTGACGGTCGATTTTTCAGCTGATACAGGTAGCAGGGTGCAACCGGAATTACAATTTACCGGAACCGGAACCGGAATTTGAAAATTTTACCGGAACCGGAACCGGAAAATGAAAAATGCATTTCACCAAAAATTTCATTTTAATCTTATTTTTTGCTCTATTATTTGTGAAATAACCTTAGTCGAACATAGCTATATATTTTATTTGTTGTATTTTAGATTTTCATCATCGACTGAAGTGAAATCCACCATCAATGACTTATATTCGGAGTACAAGTGGCTTTCAAAAGAGATTCCTAAAAATTAGCAAAGTTAAGAAAACGGCCAAATTATAATACCGGAATTTTTAAATCCGGTAAAAATTTACCGGAACCGGAACCGGAAGGTGAAAAAATGCCGGAACCGGAACCGGAATTCCGGTTGCACCCTGACAGGTAGGTATCTGTCTTCCAGAAACCGGGCAAGTAGAGGAGCATAGTCATTCAACCTGTCCGTCAGCTCATCGATGTTACTCCCATTCGTGTAAATTGAAGTATCGTCGGCGTACATGACCATGTTGACATCCGGAGGCGGTTGAGGTATCGAGTTGAGGTAGAACGTGAATAGCTGCGGTGACGTAACGGCGCCTTGTGGAACCCCCGTGTGGACGTTGTTAGCTTTTGACAGGATGTTGCGGAAGTTGACTCGAGACTGACGGCCACGTAGGTAGTTGCTGAACCAACGGACGATGGCTCTGGGCATGGTTGAGCCACAGAGATCCCCAATGAGGGTTTCATGGTCCACCATGTCAAAAGCTTTGGATAGATCGAGTTGAAGAACCACTGTGCGATCTGGGGGAGCGCGTTGATTCAAGCCATGGCTGATACTGTGGTTGAGTTTCATTAATGCAGATGTAGTTGAGTGCAGCTTTTTGAAGCCGTGCTGTTTGGGGTCTGATGACAGATGTTGAACTAGCAATGGAAGGAGCAATCGTTCCAGGGTTTTGATTGACGGGCATAATAACTGGGACTGGCCGGTACGACTTTGCTGACGACGGGTCCTTGCCAGGCTTGAGCAACGGAACGATTGTGGACATCTTCCGTATGTGTGGGATTACACACCTTTGAAGCGACAGGTTGAAAATGCATGTGAGGTAGTTGATGTCATGCGGGTCAAGATGCTTGAGATGTACTGTAGATATGCCGTCAGGACCGATGGCTTCTGAGGCTTTGGCCAACCCAATTGCGGCTGCGGTTTGGGCTGCGTTGAACGTTGGTGCATCTTTCAGCGGCATGCGTTTCACTTCTCTGATGAGGGTACGGCAGGACCTTGAAGACTTGTGTTCCCGTACTTGAGTGAACTGCTTGTTGAAGAGCATTGCGATCTGTTTGGAACAGTTTACACTTTTGCCATTGAACACGATTGCTTGCTTGCCGGTGATGGAGTCCGCTCCTCTTGTCAGCGATTTAATGGTTTTCCACAACTAGTTGGTTGATGTGTGGCAGTCAAATGTGCTTAGGTGTTCACGCCACTTCGTTTGCTTGTAATTTACGATGCCTAGTTCGGTTCTCGTTCTCTGAGGCTGTCCCTTTCTTTGGCTAGAGCGGCTGCTTCTTGTGGGTAGTTCGGCTTGATCTTAAGTATTCTACCCGTAGGAATATGGTGACCCGAAGCTTTGTTGACAATTCTTCTGAATTTCTTTTCTGCTTTTAGCATCGAGGTCGGGGGGGGGGGGGGCTCAGGGCACTGAACTTCTCTTGTTTCCGCACAGAAACCATCCCAATCGGCCTTGTTGAGATTTTGGTAGGTTTTACGTTCTGACCATCCGAAGCCAGAATCTTGGGCAAGGGAGATGATCACAGGCAGGTGATCAGAGCTGAGCTTCTTCTCAACGGACCATTCGGTGTAGGGCAGCAGGGAATGGGATGCCAGCGATATGTCCGGTGAGGTAGGTCGGCCATTTACTGGGAGCCTGGTAGGTTGCTTGAGATTCATTACGCCGAAATTCGAGTTGCCGATAGCGTCAGATAGTAGATTGCCTCTGGTATCTGCAGGGGAGGAGTACCATAGATCGGTATGGGCATTGAAATCACCAATCACAACGGCATCACGGAACTTTAGTAGAGTGTCGAAGTCGGGTCTGAAGTCTGTATCGCAACTGCTTTGCGGCGGTATGTAGGTGTTGATGACAGTGAGTTCCGCATTGCAAAGGCTGATCGAGAGTCCATCTGTCTCAGTGAAGTTCTCGTTGACGTTGACGTTGATCAGCGTGTGGGGTACCGAATCATGGACAATGAAGGCTAGACCTCCTCCAGCGTCTCTGGTGCGATCTTTCCGAAGGAGCGAGTAGTTTGCTGGGCACTTCAGCTTGGATTTGTCGGACAACTTTGTTTCTTGCAGGGCGGCGACCGCAACTTCGTTCGCCTCTATGTAGGCCACGATTTCATCGATCTTGCTTTCAAGCCCGTTACAGTTAAATATTAAATTGCAAGATTTTCAGCCACGAGCAGCGTTCTTCTTCTTTTTCTTTTTTTCACACTTTACACTTTATT